>JAUCBJ010000200.1:0-99053 GCA_032718475.1 Nemertoderma westbladi | reverse complement strand
ACTATGGAGGCACTCACAGAGGATCCATCACTACCTTACCGATCCATATACACACCCCATCAACTATGCCTCATACTCCGCTTTTTACTGTATCATAACTACTTCCAATTTGACCAAAAATTCTATTTACAGATTGCCGGGGCACCCATGGGCGGCTCCCACAGTGGAGACTATGCCGTATTAACCACATCCAAAATCATCCATAGGGCTCTGAACGTTACACTATTCTCACACACATTCTTCCGTACTCTAGTCGACGACAGTTTACTCATTTACGACCAACACCTTACCCCCCAGCAGATCGACACCCTCACTCACAACCTTAACACAGCATGCGAACAATTATACCACACCAACGATGTACAATTTACGACTGAATTCTCCTACACCCAAATGAACTACCTAGACGTCACAATATACCGCCACCACAACTCTCTCCTAACTAAACTTTATAAAAAACCGACATCCAATAAACTCCCAATCCTGTACTCTAGTTACCACCATAAACCATCACTCTTAGCTGTTGTTAAATCCGAAATACTTAGATACCGACGCCTCACTGATAATGACCACCAGTTCAATCTAGCCCGACACTCCTATCTGGAACTATGCAAACTCAGAGGTTATCCACTCAACTTCCTCCTGCAACTCTACGCCTGGAATCCTGAACCCCGGCTACCATGCAACCCCCCCACCGTCATCCCCCAAACACTCCCCCCAATCTACCTTGCGACCACGCCCCATTTCTTGAACATCCTTACTAATACCATTAAGCGACACAAAAAATTTCTAAACGACAACCAGATTTGCATTATACCAGTTCCCCGCAATCTGCCCAACCTTGGTCAGATGCTCATCCGCAAAACAGTACCCCACCGCACCACCGGCAATGAACCCTGCCGCAAACCCCGATGCCTTTGCTGCAAAGCAATTGCCAACCCCTCCACCACCCCATGGGGCCAACGGATCACAGGCCCTTTCGACTGTAAAACACACAACGTACTTTACATGATCACATGTAAATCCCACCCCAAACAATGGTACCTGGGACAGACTGAACAATACATACACAAACGGCTGAACACGCACCGATCCGCCATAAGAGACGCACGAAAAGGGCTCGACACCTCTGACCCAGAAGTTCTCCTACTGCAACACTTCGTAGACTGCCCCCTCGATGACCTTAACATCACCTGCATTAAACAGTTCCGCAACCATTACCGACGTATCAACACCGAGTCCGTCCTCATCAATCTCCACCACCCTCCCCTCAACAAAATCACACCGGCCATGTGACTCGATCCTAGTTTGAACATTTGTTTTTACGGTGTTATGTTTTATAATTAATTAAATTTTGCTGCAATATTAAGGAACCCCTGAAATTCCTACCAGAGACCCTCAACCATTTTGGTGCATCAACCATTTGGTGTATTTGGTATATACAGTACATAGTTTAATTATCTCACAAAATCATTTACAGTTTTACGGTGCTATTTTTAATATTTAATGAAATTTTGCTGCAATAATTAATTCATATCCCCGCAAGAACCCCTGAAATTCCTACCAGTGACCCTAAACCATTTTGGTGCATCTGCCGTATATACAGTACATAGTTTAATTATCCCACAAAATCATTTACAGTTTTACGGTGCTATTTTTAATATTTTATGAAATTTTGCTGCAATAATTAATTCATATCCCCGCAAGTTCCTACCAGAGACCCCTAACCACTTTGGTGCATCTGCCGTATACATGGTACATAGTTTAATTATCTCTCAAAATCATTTACAGTTTCACGAGACCCTAAACCATTTTGGCGCATCTTTCATACAGTACATAGGCCTACTTTAATTATCTCACAAAATCATTTACAGTTTTATTGTACTTTTTAATACTTTTACCACAGACCCCAAACCACTTTGGTCCATATGACGTATATGCGGTACACAGTTTTATTACCTCACAGTTTTATGGTGCTATTTTATTTTAATTTTTGCTGCAATAATTATTTATACCTACCATTCTAAAAACATCTAACAAAGAAACCCACCACCCCCCCCCCCCCCCCCCAAACCCCCCTCTCAAACCTGCTGAAATATTCCTCCTTATTTTCTCGAGACTCAAACCTTGTCCTAAAAATACTTTCCGCCAACTACGCCCATTCTCGGACTGCCCACAACAAAGCCCAACGTAGCCATTTTTATTCATACTGTATCTACGTGCCCCTTGATACTAAATTATACAGTAACACAGCCCTAAGTAACCCCTAGCCTGAAACCGGTAGCTCCCCACAACCAGTTAACAGCCTGCCTGCCGCAGACTCATACCCCCTACAACCCTAGGTAGTTACCGTCAGCTACAGTACTTGCATACTTTGGCAACCTACCTACCTAACATACCTAAACGACACATGTCCCCCCTCCCCGCCAGACCCACTTTAATTTTAATTGTACCACCCTTACTTAATTAAATAGACATACAGTAGGACCGCATGTCACTGTGTTTCCTTATAGTTATAATGATAATGTACGCGTTCTACCTAGCCAGTCATTCTGTTTTTATATAAATTGTTTTTAATGTTCATTTTATCATAAATAAATACCGCTGAGGACACCCGCAACGGGCGAAATGCGCATACGGTAAATTAACTTTTTTATTATTTATAACCGTGGTTAGACCCTCAACAACCCTACTATCTCTCCGCCTGGAGACATTTTCGATTAAATATAACAGTATGTTATATAACAGTATGTTATATAACAGTATGTTATATAACAGTATGTTATATAACAGTATGTTATATATATGTATGCTATTTAACAGTATGTTATATAACAGTATGTTATATAACAGTATGTTATATATATGTATGCTATATAACAGTATGTTATATAACAGTATGTTATATAACAGTATGTTATATAACAGTATGTTACATAACAGTATGTTATATAACAGTATGTTATATAACAGTATGTTATATAACAGTATGTTATATAACAGTATGTTATATAACAGTATGTTATATAACAGTGTGTAATATAACAGTATGTTATATAACAGTATGTTATATACTGTATCAGTATGTTATATAACAGTATGTTATATATATGTATGTTATATAACAGTATGTTATATAACAGTATGTTATATAACAGTATGTTATATAACAGTATGTTATATAACAGTATGTTATATAACAGTATGTTATATAACAGTATGTTATATAACAGTATGTTATATAACAGTATGTTATATAACAGTATGTTATATATATATGTATGCTATATAACAGTATGTTATATAACAGTATGTTATATATATGTATGTTATAGGAACAAGATATTATCACAGCAAATAACTTCTATAACAGAACTAAACATAATTAATTAATACAACATAATTTATACCAATCACTCAGTTACACACCTGTATGGCGTTTTTGTGACCTTTACGTGACAGTAAGTGTCGGAAATCGCGTTTCCCTTTGACTACTTCGCCATTATTATTCGTCTATAAATATAAATAATTATAGTTAGTTATTTTATTTTTACGCTAAAAAAAATAATGGAATAAAAAACTGAATGTTATTACGAAGCAAAATTAATTTACATTAAAATTAAAATAAAATTAATTATTTTAAGGATGGTAACAGCATCAGTATTATTACTGTTACTTGAGCAACTAGAAGAATTCCTATTGCCGCGGCTAAAAGTTTCATTTGATAATCGCAATCATTCAGCAGCATTCGGCCCAGCCAGTTTGATTGGTTGGCGTTGTTGTTCGGATGTGGAGCGATCGGCAGCTGAACTTCGTCCACTTCGATTTCTTCAACAGCTGGTAGACCTGGCATACAACATAAGTGAATATTACAAATAGAGTGCCACTAAAAAGGGTTCTTCCACTAATCCCTGCCCAAAAATCGTATATAACAACATGCCTGCTTTTAGAATATTGATATTTGGGTGCATTTAGATGGTGTCATACGAAGGTATCTGGTCGGAAAAGTTGTGCTAAGGGGCGCCTAAAAGCTAATACTCCTGAAGAACGTGTTGGAAAATGGAAAGATCACTTCAGCAACCAAACATCGAGGTCTGCCTTACAGGCATAATGAAAATATATGACAAGACACTACCAATAGAAACAGGGGACTTCACACCTGCCGAACTCCAAAGAAGCATTAAAAGCATGTCCAATAATAAAGCGAGTGGATTAGATGAAATCCCAGCGGAGGTATGGAAAACAAGAGTGCTAAACAGGCCATTATTGGGATGTTTGCAACCGGATACTGAAAGGGGAATAGTCACCACCAATTGGGACTAAAGGTCATAAAGCCTCTCCCCAAAGAAATGAGACTTGGGTATACCAACAAACTATCGTGGGGATCTGTCCGCTTATGGTAGCTGCCAAAATATAGAACAAAATGATTCTACACTGTATATAGAAAGAATTAGGCCTCACGCCTCACATAAGGAAACTGGTGCGTGTCTGTATGGCATACATTTGGCGTTTTTATTCGTTAATAGTTTCACAATTTTTGACACATGAAATTATTTTTTACGCGTTATAAATGATTTTTTTACGCGTAATAAATGATTTTTTACGCGTTATAAATGATTTTTTTACGCGTAATAAATGATTTTTTTACGCGTAATAAATGATTTTTTACGCGTTATAAATTGTTTTAGGTTCGTAAGCCGTAGTCAGGTGCTACTGGTTGAAATATCGCAATAATAATGATATTTTGGGCTAAATAATAAAATAAAATATAAAAAAAAGTAACAATTAAAATTTCTTCTTTATGGTAAATTTTACCAGATAGTTCGGTAGCGTGTGGGATTTTGTTTACAGTCTTAAATAATTAAGCATAATTACGCATGTAGTTTAAGTTTTGAAGTGCTAATATTTTTTGATTACATTCTCTTTAAAACTCGATTAAGCCTATTGGTTTAACATTAATTTAATGTTACAGTATTTATATGGTGCAAACGCCAATATTTTTACGTCATTCGCCTTCGACAATTTTATTGTTAGCGGCTGTGTAATTCAAGTTGGAAGTAATTGGACGTTGAAGAAGAATAAGTGTATATAGTAATTACTGGAGTATAATAATAGGATTCACTGCCTAATTTGAACTAATCCAGCTGGGACTTCTCCACCAGGTATAAAATACTGGTTGCGTTAATAATGTAACGTATTTCTACTTTTGCGACATTTTCCAATGTTCTCTAATTAAAACATATTCGTCGGCAGTTCAAATTAGATTCCAAATTTAGCATTAACAGTTCTGCTCAAGTTTAATTAACCAAATATACAAAACATAGTTTTTCAGAATTACAATTTAAATACAAAGTTTGACAAATTAATTAAATATTTCTGTATCATTTATTTTACCTTATTATAATAGATTAATATTTCATATGTTTGGGTTGCCTACCGGTAAGCATTATGTTATACTGTAGTGCCTTCTGTACGTATAAATATCTACACCGCTGCATTTTACATTTTAATAAATATCATAATTTTCATAAGAATTCAAATGAATTAATGTTTTCTAAGGAAGTGTGAAGGAGGGGATTGGCCGAATTGTCGATCATATTGGCCGTTACGTCATGGGGATGAAAATCATCATGTCATTATTAATCTTAATACCAGTTAACATCCTTATTTATGTATAAATTATATTTGAACGACTTCTCTCTCGTCGTCAGATTCATCTATAATTTGGTAGAAGTGGTATTCAGAAATTATACTCACAGACAGACTTCTATAGTTCCTCTGTCGACTGCCGCTACAGTAGGGGGCGAATTGTCAGAAACGTAGAAGCAGCTGTAATTATAGAACCAACCAGCAGATTCATTTGTAATTTGATAGGAATGTCTTATGAGCATTGGTTAAATAGAACAAGTCGGCAAGCTAACGAAGTACAGTAGTAGAGCAAAAAGAACAAGTTCTCGGGAACACAGTTTTCTCTGTTTAACCGCTCTCTGGTTAACCGATTCTCGTGCTGCGCGAAGGCCCCATAAATGTGGATATCTAAGTACTGTGGGCCTATGCCTTCTTTTACAGCCTTTGCTGTTTATATATTTTAAATATTACAGTGATGGGGAAGGCAAATTTGTGTAATGGCTGGCATCCAACGGTTTTAAGATAAATCGAGAATTGAATTGAATTGAATTGAGAAGATGAATTTGTGCAAATATCAGTAGTATTCTAAATCATTGCCAAATATGTGCTTCCCTTGTGCTAAAATCATGAAACATTCTAAATGTCAATAAGACCCTCTATATTTTTAATGGTGGCCCCATAAAAATGGATTATCTTTGGCAGTTGCCTTGTAACCATTGAAACTAGCAAAAAATAACCTTCTGTAATGTTTCATCACTTTACATATAGTTACTATCAGTTTAAAATGATATCCACTTAGGGCCAATTACCTTACGTGTTCATAACCCAAGACAATTATTTACCGACGCAGGAGGTCTCTTCTTATTACTGTACCATAGTAACCGGAAACATTTTGTACGCGCTTTCAGACCTTTAGCAGTTTAACCTGCCAAATTGGGATGTCTTCTAGATAATAAATCGACTTTAGCCTATGACGAGTATTTGATACACTACATTAGCCGAAGCCAGTCTATGCGCGTCCATTCACCCGTTGGATATACCCGGGAGACTGGATTCGGAAGCTTAATCTTATTGCGGTGTAGGCCTACTGTATTATTCGACTGATCGTAATATATATAATCTCTGACAAATATTATTCACTTTCGGGAAATATTAACAGTTCCTTTAGGACGTGGCGCCCTAAATATGTAAACAGAGTTATGACTTAAACTAGACACAACGGGATGGCTATAGATTCACGTATATGGCGCATTCTTTAGGAGATGCTTTGTTATCAGTCACAATCATACACAATACTGCACAATGCTGCACACTGATCTGCCGACCTTCACTAATTTTAGTCACATATAAAGAGAACAACAGACAATACATGTAGTGCCTATGAAATAGCATTAGATTCACTTCAAAACCACTTTAATGTAAGTCGCAATCGTTATATGTAACCGGTCTCTCTAACCTTCAGTATATCAAGAAGATTGGGGTGTCTGATTATTGATTGATATTCTCCAATATAATAATATTCCATCAACAGATATAATGAATAACCGACAGTAAATAGCAGTAAAAATGCGGTGTTTGTAGTTGACAATATGATTAGGTGAGTGAGTTGTGAGATGAGTTTGGTTTGATAACAGATATACGTTCTATAATTAAGCCTACTAATGTTGGGCTAAAGACTGAAAAAACAGAGATTCCGAAGCCGATCTTCTGGGCTCAGGACAAAATGTAAACATTGACCCATAATGCATTGCGCGATTTCTCGGAGGTTTCTGTACAAAAAGCAGGAGAATCGCTCTGATTGGTTGACCGAACAAAGAAACACCAGAGAACAAGGAAAAGCTACACGTGTACAGCTCAGCTGTTAGCTGTCGTCATAGTAACTACACTGTTTCAAGCGCATTGCGTCATAGAATTGCTAATTATGTCCGCTAAAGTACACATACAGAAGAAATGGCTTTGTATGTCCACTAAAACACCAGTACAGTAAGGATACGGCCTTTTATGCCTGTTAAACCAACTACAGAGTACTTTACGGGGAAAATAACCGGCTAATTCCGCAAAAGCTTTTACACCGCTCCCAGAAAATGGGATTTTAGTCTATAAAATATAAAAAATCACAGTTTCTAAAATATAAAAATACTCTAAACAGTTAGTTTTTCTTGCGCGGACGGCGTTTACGTAGTTTTTTGAGGCTAGCAAGAGTCCTTTTCTCTTAGGGGCGAGCCACTTTACTAGGAGGGCTATAACCCTTGGGTAAAGGGTGCAATACAATTGCATCTGAAGGTTTAGGGTTACGGTCGATGTCTCGTCTATTTCGATATGCTTCTCCTCGAGCTGATTTTCCTCCGCTTATCGTTGGATGCGTTCGTCCAAAACTCTTGCAGAGAATAGGGTCGTCCAAGTTCGATATTTTCTTAGAGATTCTGAATTTCCTGATCGAACTGAGATAAAGTTAATTCGTTTACCGCTTGGACTTGCTACTGCAATTTACGTTTCTTTAAACAATTGTAGGTTCATTTTCCGCTCTTTTGACGAATAGTGTCCAACGCGTTTCGTATAACTCTTTCCTCCGCCTCGGTGACAGGTTGTATCGGGTTAAACAGGGACGATGACACGGTTGAATGGCGATATTAGATGTCCGCGTCCCAATCCGACCAGGCAAGATGGGCGAATATTTAGGGAGCCCACAACCGGAGTGCCACCGACCAACCGCTCGAGTAACACTAGATCTTTGAACAGTGAGGACAGTTCGGGAGGATCCGTGATACTATTAGGATCAAGAGTCCGAGGTCCAACTAGAGAATGAGGAGGTCTGACCGAGTATTCTGGAACTCTGATCATAGGTTTATTTAAGGATTGTTTGAATCGAGCGAGCGTAGGTGATACGTCGAACAAGTTTCGCTCGAAACTCCCGTAAATACAGCGAGTAACCGCGTCCAAAGCAACGTCTCTTCGGATGTTTATGTCTTTCCGTTTGTTGGTTGGGTCTTGGGCATTCATTGCAATAATACCAAAGACGCACGTCTTATAGGGGAAACGCGGGTGATATTTATTCGGTTTTACAATATTCCTCCATCTGTTCGAAGCTATCTGGGATGACAAGTAGTGGTCGATCGGCGGTAAGATACATCATAGTGAAATAGAGTCGTTTGAGTTCTATCATAGGATCATGATGTATACCTTGAGGATATCGAGTTTCTGGATTTTGTTGATTGGCAATATTGAGATATGTTTCTCTCAGGAATTCCAGATAATCATTGAAGTCGCTGCGTTTATCCGACTCTTCAATGTCTTCTCCTTCGAGTCTGTTTCGAATAGAATTCTCGTGTTCCATTCTCGGTTTATCGTTCCGCCTCCGCTGGGTAGGATATTTAAATAAAACTATTTCCCTTTCGGTGTCTACATCGTCCGTATCGTGTAAATCGATAGGATGGCCGGTAGTTAAGAAGTCCATATACGTACCATTACGATGCGTATAGCGAGCGGTGAACTTTCTATAATCCAATTCACGCGTAAGTTGCTCCTGGGACATTGGCGGTTCGATATAACGACCATCATCCTCCGTAGTAGTTGGACCAGCGTCGCCGCGTATCAAGCTATCGATAAACACTTGTAAAGGTAGAGTATATCGCTCCCTGATACCAAGATCATCTTCTATCAACTCAGTCATATCTGCTATATGAGTTTATCAATATTATAATGAGTTTATATTTTAGGCTAGCGGGCGTCGCTGCCTACCCCTCTTTGCCCCCGGACAGTGCAAGATCCTCAGCGCCGATGTACCGTCGTCGCTGTGCTTTCGCCAACGATGTAGCTACACAACGACAACGATAACCGGCACAAGTCACTCCACTGTCCGTCCCAAAGGCTTAGATGTACTTCAGGTTCTTTCTGGAGAGTTAGGGCTACTTTCACAATTGCGACTCGCTACTGTAAACACACTTTAGCAGTAACATTCACCTATAAACGCACAAATTCAACACAACTGTCACAAACTGTACACATTCGGGCCATTTGTACGTTAGTCAGTGCCTTCCAGAATGCCACGTTATTATTGGGTATCCTGGGATACCAGCAGTGTACTATTTATTCCTTATGCCATTCAATGGGGCAAGCCTTTCCTGTTCCTTTAACTCACTTCTAATTCTAGCGTGGTTGTTGCCATGGTGACATTATGGAAAGCTAGCGGTAGAATTAGGGTAATTCTCATGCATACAGATCTGGGATGCTATTTAATAGTAATTCTTTAATTGTCAATATTCCTCTTTATACATGATTTTATGAATTTTGTCGGCTATTGACTATATTTTGGAGATTCTCGCACACTAATATACTTAATAGGGTGAATCTCCGCTCCCATGATCTATTAATTAATGGAATTTTGGGAATGTTATAAATTGTATAAAAATAACAATTTATCAAATTCATTAAAATATGAATTTAAAATTATTCCCGTAAATTTTATTATTTAATATTAAATAGACACAATTTTATTCCAGAACATGTCTGGGGACTGGGATCCTTGATTCTAGGAAATTGGTCTTTTTAAGAATATCGGTAAGTGCTACGATATCTTAATAGACTAGAATTTTAAAGGATCTAAAATTTGACAGATTTTGTAAATATTAATAATTAATATTTATGATGGGCACCAGTTTATTCCAGAACTTGTCTGGGGACGTTAACCACTGATTCTAGAATTTTGTCTTTCAAGTATATCGGTGGGTGCCGCGATATCTTAATCGACTAGAATTGCAGATGGTCAAAGGGTTTAACAGATTTATTTGCGTTGTACGCTACTGTTAAAGGGACATCACGCTACTATATGTATTATTTAATATACGGTATGAGAGCAATATCGCACGAAGCAATGTCAGTGAGAAGATGCAAGTCGTTTCCAAGGTCTACCCAGAGCTTGGTTTAGCCGAGACACGAGGATCTGAATTTTGCATTCCTAATACTCTACTTTACCAATAATACTTGAATATAGTAGGAGCTTTATTGTACTTTAATAAGTACAGATATTTCATCTTACTGTAGTTACGTATTTGTAATATAATACGGACAGTAAGGAAAGAGAAAAATAATTATTTCTCGCCGTCGCACTAAATATATAATATATAAGTAATTAAATAATAAACACTAATATACATTGCACTAATCTACTAAATAATCGCTAAAATAACATTCTACTAAATAAAATTAAAGAAAACGATTATAATAAAATTACATAATAATACATACATAAATATAAAATAATAAGAATATAAAATAATATGGTCACACACCCACTCCAGACGCTGCTAAGCTGGGGAGTCCCTAGATGTTTGTTGGATTAGGGAGGTGGTCGTGGGAAGGGTATCTTGTCTTCCATAGTTTCCGGAGAGTTCTCTGTCTCTTTCCAGTAAACATAAACGACCAACTGGGCGATTGAGCTGCTGTGTCTTGAAGACAATTCCCGGTTTCTTGAAGTTACGTCGCATGACGACGAGTTCTACCGATCGCACCAAACCGTCATCCGAGATGTGAGTCTCGATGATACGACCTGTCTGTCACCTCTTACGTGGAAGATCTGCATCCACAATAAGGACCATGTCTCCAGCGCTGACGTTTTCTTGCTGCGCAAACCACTTAGTTCGAAGTTGTAGCGTGGGCAGATAATGTTTTTCGAAATGGTCAGCGAAACGATGGGATAACAACTGCATAAGTTGCCAAGTTTGCCGGCAGTATTCGTCTCCGTCTGTGATTTCCGATTGTGGGAGCATGGCTACAGGTTTCTTCAGTAGGAAGTGCGCGGGTGTTAGCGCTTCCAGGGAATCGGGACTCAATGAGACTGGCATAAGCGGTCTCTCGTTGAGATAGGCGGCGATTTCCTCCATTAACGTCCGCAAAAGTTCGTCGGTGAGATACGCGCGGCACGGCACTATAAAGTGAAATGCAGTCTTCACACTTCTAATTAATCTCTCCCAACTTCCTCCCCACCAAGGGGCGTCGGCGGCGTTAAAGGTCCAGCTAGACGCTGTTACCCTTAGCTGATCATCCACCTGTCTTTGGTTCCAATCTTTGACGTAAGCTTTGATTTCATTGTTGGCACCAATGAAGTTTGTTCCCTTATCAGATCTCATCGTGTTACTGGTTCCAAAGCGAGCGATCTGTCGTCGTAAGCTTAATAGGAAGCTGTTGGTAGATAAATCGTTCACCATATCGAGATGGATAGCTCTACAAGTCATACAAACAAAGATGACACACCATCTCTTGACTATAGTCCTAGCACGATATACTTCAATAGGGCCAAATAAATCTACACCGGTATTAGTAAAGGGTGGTTCATAGAAGCTTACTCGTTCCCTAGGTAATTCTGCCTCTCGCTGTGTTAAAGGCCTTATGCCACTGAATGCTTTCCTACAGGGTATGCAGTTCCTAAGAACTTGGTTCAGAGCTCTACGGGGTTTATAAAAATAATAGCGAGTTCGAATTTCGCTAAGAACTCGTTCTCTACCAGCATGATAAAGTTTGCTGTGAACATCTACAATCATCTTGACTTGTATCTCAAGATTTCTAATGAGCATGGGAAACTTAGTGTCAAAGGATAATGGAGCATTCGTTAATCTTCCTCCAACACGTATCAACCCATCTATCATTGTGCTAGAGAAACGATCCCTTAAGCGCATCTGTGGATTTCTCAACAACAGGAAATACTTATCGGAATCCTCATAGCATTGCAGGAGTCTCAGTATCTGCTTGTTGGTTTCTTCATGCTCCTGATAACTGATCTTCTCCTTCAGAAACCTGTCGGATATCTTATATTTGGGAAGATCTTTAACAACATGGACCTGCACAGATGTCAGTGGAGAGGTATCACTATTGGTCTTCGTCCCGGAGTAGTGATGATGAAAACATCGTCTTAAATATGTAACGGCTTTACAGAGCCGATTCCAGGAACTGTAGTGATGTATCGCCCTCTGCAGGAGAGGTGAGAGTCCTTGCGAGACGTCTGGTATTCCAGATTTCCAATCCTTCTCACATATTTCCACTACAGACTTATTTGCGGCTGTGGGTTTCTGATCCAAAGCGTCGTCTCCGGAAGTATGTAGTACAGACAGATCTACCATAGGTTTAAATAACTTCGATTTACTCGCCCGAGTTTTAGGTTTGACTTTCTCCGCTCCCTTGGCCTGTCTAATCTCTGCTGTAGTAAGATGAGGAGGCCATTCTTTTTCTTCTTTGTAGAGGAAGTCGGGTCCACCTAACCAGTCTGGAGTATCTACCAGTTCTTGTGGAGTTGCTCCCCTGGAGGCGATGTCTGCTGGATTAATCGTTCCGGGGCAATGTCTCCATTGATCCATCGTTGTGCGACTAAGTATAATGGCTACTCTGTTGGTAACGAAGACGCTGAACTGACAGACTTCATTGGTTATATACTCCAACACGAGTAAAGCGTCGGTGCAATAGACAGTTTTCTCCAACGGATAATCGATCTGTTCCGTTACATTCCGGCCGATGGCTGTAGCGTATAGCGCCGCTTTTAACTCCGCTCGAGGAACTTTCAACTTGTTGTTTATCAATGCCTTAGATGTAACCAAGGCGACTTTGATTCCATCCGGAGTTTCCACTCTTAGGTAGGCTACTATACCTATTCCCATATCACTGGCGTCTCCAAACACATGGAGTTGATAGGAATACGTAGGGAGAACATGACCAAAATATGAACGGGAAATTATAAAGTTCTCGATGGCTGGTAGAGAATCTTCCCATTTCATCCACTTCTTTAATAATTCTCCCTTAAGTGGATCGTCCCATGAGTGGTTTTCAAGCCACATTTGTTGTACTAAACTCCGAGCAATCAATATAACTGGGCTAATAAATCCCAATGGATCGAAATAAGTGCTCAGGATACTTAAACAAATCCGTTTTGTCCGAACTGGATTATCTCGCTGTTTTAGCTGGAAAAACAGGATATCTCTCTCTGTGTCCCATTTCAAACCAAGTGTCTTGGTTTCTGGAAGATCATCTTTGATTAGATCTAGGTCTTTCGCTCCTCGATCTTCTACAGGGATCGACTCCAGAAACTCACGGGAGTTGCTGGTGAATTTAGTTAATCGAAATCCACCTCTTTTTAAGCACTCTACCGTTCCTTTAGCGACATCAATGGCTTCTTCGACTGATGGAAGGGACTTTAGATTGTCGTCCATGTATATATCCCGTTTGATGTTGTCAATCACCTCTTTAGAGAAGGCTTCTCGGTTGTCATCCGCAGTGGTGCGCACCACTGAACAGGCGTTTGAAGGGCTTGAGATTATCCCAAAAGCCTGGATGGTCATCCAGTACTCCACCGGTTTCTGGTTGAGGTCTCCTTCAGGCCACCACAGAAATCGTAGGCTATCTCGATCCCTATCCAGCGCCTTGACCTGTAAGAACATGCCTTCTATATCTGAGGCGAAAGCGATTGAATATTGTCTTAATCTTAAGAGTATTCCCAACAAGGATTGGAGTAAGTTGGGTCCGGGTAACAATTCGGAATAAGGGATTGGCCCATGTAGAGGGCGGAGCTGTCAAACACTACTCGTACCTCATGGGGTTTACCGGGTTTGGGAACGTAATGGTGAGTTAAATATTACGTTCTCTCTGTTATAGGTGTTTCTTCTGGTACTCGCTCCGCATATCCCTTGCTAATAAATTTCTTCAACTGTGTTTGATACATTTCTTTAGCTGAAGTATTTGCCGTAAGGCGTCGATGTAGTTGAGCAATTCTTTTCTCCGCCAAGGGTCTGTTGTTTATGAACTTTGGTTCTCGCTTTCGGAAAGGTAGACCGATTTCATATCTACCTTGATCTTTAAGAAAACGTGTAGTTGTCTCTTGGATCTGCTTGGCTCTTTCTTCTTCTACCAATAGGGCCTTATCGTAGGAATTGGGCTCTACAGCCTCTTGAGTAAAGAATCGTACGGCGTGTTCATCCCGAGTCTTGGCATTATAACGTTCGATGACGTCATTCAGTTCGTCGTTATAGTCGTCTCGTTCTGATGGACGAAGGAGCAGACATAAGTTCACTTGGTTTTGCCAAGTCTCGTTTTCCTTAAGGAGATCAATGGTATTCTCCTCGTCGAAGAGTTGGTGGACATCGTCATTATCTGAGGAGTATGGTGTTCCCTCAGTTGGATCGTCTAACTCACTGCTATCAACTTCCCATTCTCTTACTTGATATACCTGATCTTTCGGTAATCTTTCCATGAGAGTTCTACGGGAAGGGCCAGTAAAGTACCAACCCACTCTAGTTCTTCCCGCATAAGCTTGTAGTGGTTGCGGTTGAGCAGGCCGTTTCTCCAATGTCTCGAGCGCTTCATGCGCGTTTTGACCGATGAGTATTTGCACTCCAGGGTAATCGGTGTTGAATCTAGGTATTTCAAGCTGCTGGGTGAAATCGTCCTCATCCCAGTTATAAGGTTCCACTTGGCTGGTAGCGAAGTTCTTTATCACCACCATTTTTACTGACCTTATACTATGTTCTCCTAGTTCATCCTGGGGGGTGGACAACGCGCCTACATAATAATCCGCTATTACGGTAGATTTCCAAACCTGCATAATTCCTGACATGTTTAGCTTAGTTCGGAACTTGGGTTGTCCAGCAAAGATGTCTTCGGCTAGTTCTTTGTCGATGAATGTTCCTGTGCTACCGGAGTCAAGGAGGGCGTTCACTATATAACTCCTTTTAGGTCCGTGGACCCTTAACTGTACTACAGGAAATTCTCGGATTCCTACATTGGAAGTTGGTACTTTCCAAGATGGTTGTCGGTCAGAAGTAGTTAGGGGGATCTCGCTGTCTGTGTCTTTTTCATACGTAAGTGCTCGATACACTGCGGTATTTATCATGTAACAGGATTCATCTTCGTCGGAGAATTCGTCCGTATAGAATCCTTCCATCTCAGAACTTTGGTCAGTGTCATTCACATCACTGAATTGGACATGTAGTTCGGACTCACTTACCTGACTCGGGCTGTTTCGCTCGAATTCAGTGTGCAACAAGATATGATGTTTCGCACCGCACTTTGCACACCTTGTGTCGGAGTAACAGGTTCGCCGTTGGTGTCCTTGTCTGAGGCAATTATAACATAACCGCTTATCCCACATGACTTCCCGTCTATCCGTTAATGATTTCTTTAGGAATTCATCACACACGTTCAAACGGTGGGGCCCGTCACACAGCGCACATTTCGGTTTGATGTTACTTACCTTATTTTGAGTAACGTTGTGCACACTCGTTCTTTCTTCGGGCTTTCTTACCTGAATTCTCTTAGGAGACGTAGGAGGGGTTTTTCTTACCTGTTCTCTCCTGTCATTGGTTCGAGACCTGAATTTACTTACGTCTTTGGGCGTTTTGTTGACATAATAAGATCTTTCAGTGTCTTTCCCGCTGTCCTCTCCTTGAGAAGCCTGGCTTTCGCCATCGTCGGTATAACACACTGGTGTTACCTTTCTCCTAGAAATGGGTTTCTCACTTACCTTGTTTTCCGGTGTCTTCTCTCTGGACTGCTTTAGGAGCTGTAATTTCACTTCTCCATCTAAGAATGACATGAGATCAGCCATGGTAGGGTCTCGTCGTTGCTGTTCCATCATATATAACACTTTCTTATCCCAGCGTGTACCTACTCCACCCTTCGGTAAGGTAGAGGCCACAGCTCCAATAACCATAGAACTCTGATATTCATGAGACTTACCTAGCCAATCTAATTGTCTACAGATCTCTTGAATCTCATCGGAAAACTCTATTATCCCGCTGCTAATGAACTTTCGGGGCGCTACCAATTTTGCATACAAATACCTAGCTATGTTATTCCTATTACCATACCTGATGTTTAGGGTATCCCAAACTTGTCTTAATCCATCGGGATGTCCAATAAACTTTAACGCCATTAACTTGGGAGATCCTTCCAAGCACTCGATGAGGAATCTAAGTTTCTCTCCGTTAGATAGCACAGAGTTCTGTATGTTATCTTTGTAATATTCATTAAAAGGTAACCATTTCATCTCATCTCCATTGAACTTGACAATCTCTCCCACCTTTACCGCTTGACGGGCTTCGGTTCTAGCCATTTGACGCGTAAAACTTTCTTGGGCCATCGTGTTATTTAATATCGAGTTATCGGTATATAAATTTCTCGGATTATTATCAAGTCTATATGGGATATCATTGTCTATAGGATATATATATATTGTTTACTATAGGAGTTTCCACTTCGCTAGCAGTATAGATGCGTGTAGGCTCCACACCTTGCGCATGAAATACTTCAGACCTAACAGGTTGACACATTGTTACAGGGGGTGGTGGTATACCCTTTTTTGTATTTACTAATTTATCGCGTTCTAGCGCGATACTTTGCTGCACTTCTTGCAACTCTAACCTACTTTCCCTTACTGTGCCCTTGAACTGCTTAACAGTCTCCTGCATCTGCCCGAGCAGGAGATCCATCCCCCGCCGTCTCTCATCCACCCACTCGACCGCCGAAGAGGGAGCCGCCAACGTTGTAGCGGGCGGACGAGGGACAACGGGCGACCAATCATTAATATTTCACTCGGAGTCCAGGACATAAACTGTCTCATGGGCTGTTCTGCTGGGCACAGGTAGCTTAGTGCTGTGCAGAGGGAATTTAGAGATAGGTTCAGGGAGTACAGGTGTCTCTATCACCGAGGGGGTGGATTCAAGAACCGGCCTAATTATTTCAGGCTCATCTACTATAGTAGGGAGTCTGTCTATTTTAATAATTTGGTCTAGGGGTTCTGTACTACCTAAGTCTGTGCTAGTTAGTTGTTTTCGAACAGCTGGGGGCAAATCAGGCAATTTCTGACGATGAGACATTCTTCTACGTCTGCTGAGACGAGATCTATTTCCTCCACCTTCAGTATCAGTGGTATCGCCTTTCTCAGATGATGTGTATCCCTGTCTTTTGCGAGTAGATCGATTCATCATCTGCATATTACTAGCTGTTATCTGTTTATTTATGCAGTCTTGATTCTCTTGAATATTTTCCAACTCTAGTTGGGTGGTCTCTTCAGATGCTCTTCGTTCTGCTTCTGCCATGGCTCGCTTTCTTTCGGCTTCTGCCGCTTTTCTTTCTGCTTCCGCCGCTGCCGCTTTTGCCTCTGCCGCTGCCACTTTTCTTTCCGCTTCTACTGCTGCAGCTGCCGCTTTTGCCTCTGCCGCTGCCGCTTTTGCCTCTGCTTCTACTGCTGCAGCTGCCGCTTTTGCTTCTGCCGCTGCCGCTTTTGCCTCTGCCGCTGCCTCTGCCGCTTTTCTATCCACTTCTGCCGCTTTTCTTTCCGCTTCTGCCTCTGCTGCTGCCGCTGCTGCTATCTTTCTGTCTTCTATACGTTTTTTCTTTACTTGTTCTTCTTGGACTCTAGTGATGCGGAGGCGTTCATCAAATTTAGCTTGGTTCGCAGCTCTCATATCCACATCGATTGCGTCCAACACAAGCTTGGCTCCTTCACTATTAGGGTTAAATCCCTCTAGCCTTCTCCTCAACTCTTCATCACCTACAAAACGTTGATAGTCTGACAGATAGATGTCAATAGCATCCCTCTTATGCGGTTTCTCTGCTGTCGCTTCACTTTCCACCTGGGAAAAGGTAGCGTCTGTTGATTCTCCAAGGGTTGAGCGCTCCTCCAACTGAGATTTCCACGGGGCAGTTCTTTGAACTTGGAGACTCACCCGCTGTAACCAAGTCTTCACGGCAACTTGCAACGACGTGTCTTGTCTTCTTTTCGAAGCCTCCTCAAAGGCCGATAGGATTAGTCTGATTCTTAGAATTCTTTCTCGAACTTGATAAAGCAGATCTTCCTGCTCCTGAGGTCCTTGTGGTTGTCTAAACAATTGTTCTTCTAATCGCTCCATGGAGCTGAAGAATCCCTGTACGTATCCGGCTGCGGACCTCATCCACACAGCTGGATCGATGGTTTCCTCGGTTACTCCCATCCTGTGTATGTCTTCCCAGGCAGCTTCCGATAAGTCAAACGGGAGTCCGGATCCGGGGAAGTTCCATTGCGACTCGACAATAGACTTCAGTTCTTCCCTTGTGTATCCCGCATAACTATCCTTAGTAGATCGCTTACTTCTCGCCCAATCAATCTGGTGTTCCTCCACCGCAATCAATACCCTAGTGAGTACGGCTGCAGGAAGGATGAGAAGGGGATCCGAATAAACCGCATCTGTCATCTTTGCTCCGTGCTCGGGTGTCAGCTCTACAGTATCCTCACTACTTGAGCTGTCGGGCCGCTGAGAAATAAGTTCTCGGCTCGCGGGTTGTTGCTGTTCCGCTGCTTCTTGGTTCCGCTTGACCTGAGCTCGAGTGCCTATGATAGACCTACGATGTTGGACTAGCCTAGGGTCTGATATTACTACTGGGGGAATGATCTTTCTTACAGTAGGAGGTGAGTTGAACTTCGGTCTCACACGTTCCACACTCCTGTCTGGGTCACAGATGGTCGTATCTAGGAGACTGTCTGACAGGTTTTGCTTTGTATCAGACATGTTTGTTTGTACAGTTGAATGCCTACTGCTATATTACAGTTTAAGCAAGTCTAGTAATTCAGTATCACTGTTAGCCTAGTAATTAATTACCGATATCGTCACTGAATGTAACTTGATATATATATATAATATATTAGAATACCGGTATGCTTATAGTATATATATAAGTATTATTACAGACTAGGTTTGTCACAGAATACCGGTATGTAATTTCAGCACAAATATATATAAATATATAATAGGCCTATCGTGAATACCGGTATACAGCTTACACTTATAGTATATATAAGTATAATTATGAACTAGAATTAATTACAGAATACCGGTATGATTTCAGCCTAAATTTATAGAAATAAATATAATAAGCCTATGGTAAATACCGGTATGTCAATTATTTTGGAATAATTGAATTTCTGAATTTTAGGGGTTACTTGGTTACTTTAACTTACTTTATTACCGTTATTTAAGCAGTAGTCCAACTGATATTAAGACCTAATTGTTGTATGGCAGGCCTACTATTTATAAATCGTTTGAGTTGATTTATAATATATATACCCGTTAAATGGGTTTTTGTCAATATTTGAAATAAATGTTATTATTTCTGGGGGGAGTCACTACACAGAAGCTGTGCGCTCTCAGTGAAGTGCTACTTGTTGGACACTAAAACAAATAATTCTAATTTACCTAAGTTACTTAATACTACAAATTACATACAATTCGGTGTGAGATTACAATCTCTAAATAAACACAAAAATTACACGTACGAATTTTTAGGGTAATTTTACAAGAAGTCTACAAACCAGCCTAACAAAGGGTTAGAATATCTGGTTATTACAACGGACAGGGTACTACGGTATTTGAAAATAACAAGCAGTAGTAAATATATTGCGTTGTCCAGATAGAAAAAATACCACCGTCTGACGACTTATAGCCATATCGCTATAAGTACTACGTTATGTATCACGGAGTGTTTCTACCTAGAAGTTAATTACCGCGGTCTACCAGAACCAGCGTGCCTATTAACCACTTTACAACACAAATATACTGCCTACACACTAATTACCTTCGGAAAGCACTGTACACTAAACCCTAAATTAGGTACAAGTACTCATACAACCAATAATCAGTAGTTAAAATACTTGAACAGCCAAAAGAACCACGGTATCTGCTGGAGTGACCGGGGCACAAAATCACCAGTCTTTACCTACGCCAAGCAGCCCTGATGTAGTACCGGGGTTAATTTAACTATAACGGTATGTATAACAAGCACAATTACTGTAGGAATAAACTTGGGGATATGAATGTTGCGAATAATCGCATAAACTCTGAATAATAAATATTACGCTACGCGTACAGACTACTCAAACAAAATGCAGACCAAAAACTGACAGACTACTATCAAGCCTAAACAAACTACGGTATATGCAGACTCCGAAATGGTTAGTTAGTATGCGTTCTAACCGAGTAGTACGACTTATTCTTTCGAGGGGGTTTACCTCACAGCACTGGAAGCCCCTACGTTCCCAACTGGCACTTTATTGGACATACACTCTACACACACCGCAATCTCTTCCGACCTAACAACAGCCAGACAACAATCCAGCCTACAAATTATCTGAATAAGAAATATTACGCTACCCGTACAAACTACACAAACAAAATACAGACCAAACGCTGGCAGACTACTATCAAGCCTAAACAAACTACAGTATATGCAGACTCCGAAATGGTTAGTTAGTATGCGTTCTAACCGAGTAGTACGACTTATTCTTTCGAGGGGGTTTACCTCACAGCACTGGAAGCCCCTACTTTCCTAACTAGTAATTTATCGGACATACACTCTACACACACTACAGTCCCTTCAGACTTAACAACAGTCAGACAACAGTCCAGCCTACAAATTATCTGTACAATCTGGGCAGGCTTACACGTCTTCTGCTCAATATTAACCTACAAGTAAATAAAACTGACAGAAATAAGTAAAATCTCAATAAGAAACCAGGGCTGCAGTCCCTGATTAATTATTAAGGCCTACCGGTATATAATTATCAAAATCGAATAATACTGCTGTACCTGTACTGCTGTAGGTACCGGTCCGGGTGGTTAGCAAGGCCTACTAGAGAAACAGGCCTGGCAGCCAGCCTACAGGCCTTCATTATTGAAGGCCTAGAATTCTGATACCGGTATACTGTAGGCCTATAGTTTACAAATCTTAAACTACCTACTGCACTGAATTATGTTATCGTTTACTCTTCCTACCTGACTGCTCGAGTGTTTACCTGAATACACGAGTGTCTACCCAAATAAACTACCCAAGTGACAACTGACAACCTGATACGACTGTACGACCGTTAACTCGATGGGAAGGAAGTGTTCCGTCGGCGGTTGCAGAACTGGTTATGCGAACGCGAAGGATAAACTGACCGGTATGGACGACGGGGAGGAGAATTCGCCGTCGGTATTCCCAAATGGAACCGCCGTCGGTCAGTCGGTATTCCCAAATGTTCCTCTGCTCTCCATCCCAACGCCTCCAGCCCCTCCACGCTCAACGACGCGCGCAAGTTCTTCTAAACGCAATCCGGATATTGACCAGATGTCGGTTTTTGTTTAATCTATGCCTAAATCTGGCAATAACACTGAATCTCCCATAGCATTGTATAGTTTAAATCGAAAGGGCGCTATACATGACAAGAGTATTTATCTAACTCCAAAGACTCTATTTATTCCGGTTAAGTGTGACACTCCAAACTCTGCATCATTTACATTACAATCCCTTATGAGGCTTATAGTAAACTTATTTCTATAAAGAATCCGAACTTTCCTAGTGAATTGCGTTATTGGTCTCAACTTGAAGAACTGATAAATATTCTTCGCCAACCAGACAATGTGAAAGAACAGGTTGTAGCAAAGCGGGGATATATGATTCGTTGTGTGGACCTGTTAAATGCCCCACAAAATAAGAAATTGTATTCCACAAGTGACTTGAGTTTAGCTTTCGAGTGGTATGCAACATCACGCTCACTATATATGAAGCTTAGGATTTTCCTTCCTCTTCCATCGCCACGGCTGTTGAGAAGGATAACAAGTTCATGCTGTAACGATGAGGAAAGGAGATTTTATCGAGAATACTTCTCAAGATTAGAGCCGCGTTCTCGAGTTTGCTGGCTAATTATTGATGAGATGCATGTGAAGCCGACGCTGAGCTATAGTGGTGGATCTGTATATGGATTTATATGTATATGTTGTATATGTATATGGATTTGCGGTGGGTTCATCCATTTCATCAAAAAAATTATATTCCAGTTTATTATTATTATATTAATATTATTAATAAATCCTATTACCTTTATTTATCTATGTTCTAGAATAGCGCTAGCGGCGGCCAGCTTGTCCTCCTAACGTAGTCCCAAGTAGAAGTAGTAGTATATAATAGCCTATGGTTTACACATTGTTCGCGGTATTTCAACTTTCCATAACGCGAGTTGAATATTTTTGTATTTATTTAAAATTGATTATTCCGATATTACTACTGGGTGCGGGACCATGGGTTTTGGGCACATTCAATAAACTGGGGGCGATTTATGGGCGAACTTTGGGGCAACTTACAGGGTACGGGAATAATTTCATAGTTATAAGGGCCAGGGGGGGATGGAAAATGCAAGCAGTATTCAGGTTAGCCTGAGTACTATTAGGCCCTGGCCAACTTCCTGCTGCCTGTAGGGGTGGATTTGGTAATGCGCCAGGCCTAAAGGACAAGGACTGCCCTTAGCGGTCCCTGGCCAACAGCAGCCATTACGAGACTGAAAAGAACTCGGACCGCTGACTGCTTGTGTCAGGGATTTGCGACGGGAAACGACGGCCCCTTAGTAGCCAAGCCGTTCTGGTTCTCGATGATCGTTCCCTTCGTGGTTCGTGAGGGGTGGAGCGGACACGCGAACGGGTGGCCAACTTACGACTGCCCCCTGACCTAAGCCGTACTGGTTCTCGATGACCGATCCCTTCGGGGTTCGCGAGGGGTGGGACAGACATGCGAAAGGGCTGGCCACAGGACGGGTTTGACGAGAACTGCCCTTAGCGGTCTCTGGTCAACGGCAGCTACTACGAGACTGAAAAGAACTCGGAACGCTGACTGCTTGTACTGGGATTTGCGACGGGAACCGACGACAGACCCCTTAGCCAAGCCGTACTGGTTCTCAATGATCGTTCCCTTCGGGGTTCGTGAGGGGTGGAACGGACACGCGATGGGGTCGAAAGACAAAGGACTAGACTCGACTAGACTCTACTGGCCTACCGACTGTTCGGAGCAGTTTCTCGGCTGCCGAAGCGACTACGAGCCTGAAAGCGACTCGGAAAGCCTAGGTGGTTGGGTTTCTGTGACGAAACGACGGACCCCTAGCCAAGCCGTTCTGGTTCTCGATGATCGAACCCTTCGGGGTTCGTGAGGGGTGGAACGGACACGCGAACGGGTCCACCGACACGACAGACTCCTAGCCAAGCCGTACTGGTTCTCGATGACCGAACCCTTCGGGGTTCGAGAGGGGTGGTACGGATACGCGACAGAGTCTACCGACTGGACCGACCCTTAGCCAAGCCGTGCTGGTTCTCGATGATCGTTCCCTTCGGGGTTCGTGAGGGGTGGAACGGACACGCAACAGGGTCGACCGACACCAACACTACGGCACTAAGACTAGGACCGAGGGAAAATCTGGGGAATATTAGGTAGGCTAAAATTCTGAGCGAACAGTGGGTAATTAAATAAAATACTGTAGGGATTTATATTATCGTGTATAATTATTGTGAATATTTGGTGTATATTGATTTGGGGAAGCCCAAAATTATTCTTAATCAGGTTTCAATGATGTTGAACAGGTTTCAACTATAGGAAGTTACATTAAAGAGTATATCCAACTAATGCAGCTTTTTATCAACCGCAAACTTGCATCTCAGAAAACATTCCTTTTCCACAATCAATATCCGGTGACTGGCCGGGGCTCGGTGGTCTGTAAAGTCACGTCTCCAGCATCGGCGTTTTTCCCCCCTGGTGTTGGGATAACGGCAACACACATGAAAAATTGCAATTTACAATAATAGCTATTAATAGCTAAATAATGTTCTAGAATACTAAGTAGTAGAATACTAGAGTACTAAATTTTTTGGGCGGTGTGCATTGCAGGTAAATTCCGCTTCGTTTGATACCTTAATCGATCAAATCGATTTATAAATGCGGTCTGTAGTGATAATAGCTATTAATAGCTAATTAATGTTCTAGAATACCAAAATGTTTTTGGGCGGTGAGCATCGTATGACAATTCCGCTTCGTTTGATACCTTACTCGATCAGATTGGTTTAGAAATGCGGGGGCTGTAGAGCTCCGGACACACACACACACATACATTGGATTATTAGGCCTTCAATAGAATTGGCTTGATCTCGGATTCCAGGCCTGTTTCTCTAGTAGGCCTTGGTGGTTAGGTAGTCAGGCCTACTAGGTACCGGTTGACCGGTACTTCAGCTTTATTGCCTACTGCAATACAGAAGCTATATCTGTTATTGTACGCGCTTTCAGACCTTTAGCAGTTTAACCTGCCAAATTGGGATGTCTTCTAGATAATAAATCGACTTTAGCCTATGACGAGTATTTGATACACTACATTAGCCGAAGCCAGTCTATGCGCGTCCATTCACCCATTGGATATACCCGGGAGACTGGATTCGGAAGCTTAATCTTATTGCGGTGTAGGCCTACTGTATTATTCGACTGATCGTAATATATATAATCTCTGACAAATATTATTCACTTTCGGGAAATATTAACAGTTCCTTTAGGACGTGGCTCTCTAAATATGTAAACAGAATTATGACTTAAACTAGACACAACGGGATGGCTATAGATTCACGTATATGGCGCATTCTTTAGGAGATGCTTTGTTATCAGTCACAATCATACACAATACTGCACAATGCTGCACACTGATCTGCCGTCCTTCACTAATTTTAGTCACATATAAAGAGAACAACAGACAATACATGTAGTGCCTATGAAATAGCATTAGATTCACTTCAAAACCACTTTAATGTAAGTCGCAATCGTTATATGTAACCGGTCTCTCTAACCTTCAGTATATCAAGAAGATTGGGGTGTCTGATTATTGATTGATATTCTCCAATATAATAATATTCCATCAACAGATATAATGAATAACCGACAGTAAATAGCAGTAAAAATGCGTTGTTTGTAGTTGACAATATGATTAGGTGAGTGAGTTGTGAGATGAGTTTGGTTTGATAACAGATATACGTTCTATAATTAAGCCTACTAATGTTGGGCTAAAGACTGAAAAAACAGAGATTCCGAAGCCGATCTTCTGGGCTCAGGACAAAATGTAAACATTGACCCATAATGCATTGCGCGATTTCTCGGAGGTTTCTGTACAAAAAGCAGGAGAATCGCTCTGATTGGTTGACCGAACAAAGAAACACCAGAGAACAAGGAAAAGCTACACGTGTACAGCTCAGCTGTTAGCTGTCGTCATAGTAACTACACTGTTTCAAGACGATCTAGCGCATTGCGTCATAGAATTGCTAATTATGTCCGCTAAAGTACACATACAGAAGAAATGGCTTGTATGTCCACTAAAACACCAGTACAGCAAGGATACGGCCTTTTATGCCTGTTAAACCAACTACAGAGTACTTTACGGGGAAAATAACCGGCTAATTCCGCAAAAGCTTTTACACATTTTGAAGTACTGTATGTAGAATATCCGTCAGAAACATTTTACTTGTGCATATTATGGAATTTCAATATGTTATATTGTCAACATTCATGATATTCATTTATTCTATTGTTACCATATCAACGGGAATATTATCGTTTTCGTTTCGTCATTGCTATACAAAACTTGCGTTGTTAAGGATAATTTACAGTTGCTATCTACAGTTACACCTTTTATGTACTGTATATAAATACTGTATGTTGTTGTTGTGTAAACACTGTTACAAAGAATACACGTCGTTGCTAGACTAAAGAAGCCGTTGCTATGAGAAAAATATCATTGATATGCAACACATGCCATTACTACAGATAACTTGCTACTCTTATATAATATTCGCAGTTAAATGAATAAAAAATGCAAATGTTAATACAGTGAAAAACCCAATGTTCTTATGAAAAATAAGATTGCTGTGGTTGCTGTGGTAAGGTTTCGTTGCTATGAACAATAAAGTTAATTTAAATATATTTTTGTAATGTTTAAAATACTGAAATGCATTATTTACCAAATTTTGAGACACACAACAACAGTCATTCCCTTATTAGGAGGAAAACTCCCGTTGCCATGGCAATAAATGATTGCTTTGTTAAATATAAAAACCATAGAAGACCCCCATTCTTTTAATTATCAAAAATCCTTAAATTCTTAACCTCTAAGGCAATTAAAAGATCAAAACGTTACTGGAACTATATAAATAATTAAATATGCCCGTTGCTATGGTAACAATAGAATAATGACTTCGCTTGTGATCATGAATGTTGACTATAACATATTCATGTGCATCTGAAGTACAAATAAAATCATTCTGACGGCTATTCTACATACTACAAAATGTTTCCGGTAATAAGAAAATACCTACTCTTCGGGAAATAATTGTCTCGGGTTATTCACATGTAAGGTGATTGACCCAAAATGGATTTCTTTTTAAACTGATAGTAACTATATTTAAAGTGATGAAACATAACAGAAGGTTATTTTTTGCTAGTTTCCATGGTTACGTGGCAACTGCGAATTCACTTTTATGGGGCTACCATTAAAAATATTGTGGGTCATATTGACAATATATTTGGAATGTTTTACCACAAGGGGTACACGTACTTTAGAAAACTATTGTTATTTGCAAAATATCACCGACATTTGAAGAAAAAACTACATTTTGAAAACGTATTTCTAACAGTTGCCATGATAACTAGATTCTAAAACCTACCTCATCGGATTCTCTGCTGCCGGTTTAGGGGGGGGGGGGGGGGGGGGGGGGGCTACTTTGATGTTTCGAGGACGTTTCGTTACGCCACCTGCTTTTAGTTCATATCCGTTTAAATTATCGAGTTGAATTGTCCTATTCAATCCCTCCTCGCTCGCATGTACTGTACTACTACAGTTTGTTTATTGTTATAACAGTAGCAATCCATCATTAATTATCATAAAAATAAATATATATTATAGTTATTTATTGCTACCAAACACAATTTTACTGTTTGTACACATTTGCTTCTGCATATTTTATTATAATATTTTCGTGTAAATATTAGCTAAATTTGTAAACATTAGCTACATGTAAATTGTCCTATAATCCTAAATTATTAGGCCTACATATTTTGTAAAGTTTTAATATATCTGGAACTTTCTTCAATGCAATGAATGAGAGCTGGGTTCCAGAACAATGCTAATTCAGTTGAAAATAATTTAATTTGCAAAATACTTGTTTTCTTAACTCCCTATTGAACGAGAGTTAAGCCATTGAATGAATATTTTCATCATACATCATAATAGTCGTTAAGAAAATAAATTTACGTATTACATTGTAAAATAGTAGTAACTTTTTTTTTAACTCTTCTCGACTCTCTACTACTACTAGTACTACTACAGTATAATCGGCCTGCTGCAATGCAGCTGCGCATTGAGATGCTATGCTGACTTAATACAATTATTTTTTCCAAAACCATGCAATCCACAATTGGCCTGCTGTGATGCAGCGTGCATTAAGAATGCTATGCCATCTTAACGAACACAATTGCACCGCCACAAATCCCGATGTCGTCCTCAGCAGTTAGAGCCCATATGGATTCCCCTATAAGAGTCCTGGTTCTACTGCTGCTCTAAATAATCGGACCAACAATTGCACCGCCACAAATCCCGATGTCGTCCTCAGCAGTTAGAGCCCATATGGATTCCCATATAGGAGTCCTGGTTCAACTGCTGCTCTAAATAATCAGACCATAAGTTTCTGACGGTTTGACTTCCAAATCCTGGAAAGCTCTCGCCTCTCGAGTGAGTTCGAACTGCTGAGGCACAAAAACACTGGATGCTGACTAGCTTAGCCTGAGACACAAAAACACTGGATGCTGACTCGCTTAGCCTGAGACACAAAAACACTGGATGCTGACTCGCTTAGCCTGAGACTCAAAAACACTGGATGTTGACTCGCTTAGCCTGAGATACAAAAACACTGGATGCCGACTCGCTTAGCCTGAGACACAAAAACACTGGATGCTGACTCGCTTAGCCTGAGACTCAAAAACACTGGATGCTGACTCGCTTAGTCTGAGACAACAAAAACACTGGATGCTGACTCGTTTAGCCTGAGACACAAAAACACTGGATGCTGACTCGCTTAGCCTGAGACACAAAAACACTGGATGCTGCCTCGCTTAGTTTTGTCCCATCTGATGCTAATCAGGCTTTCCATGTGTCACTCTCAGGTTTGTAACTTTTATTGGGTACAACTTTGCAAAGTCGGCAATGACGTCAAGGTTGGATCGAACTGGTGACCTCAAGGTTGGAAGTTGGACGCTCCAACCATTCAGCTAGCCGCTCAGGTAAAAGGTAGACCTTGAAATACTACATGATACCTTGTATGTCCCCAATTTACCCCCCATCTGTTGATACCATAATCTTATGTTGCCAGGTCATCAGTTCGATCCCAGCTGGACGTTATTATCGACTTTGCAAAGCTGTGCTCAACAAAAGTTATAATAATATGAAACTCATTCACCCAAAACACCAATAAAAAATTAGAAAATTATACTCTCCTCAGTTATGGAAAATGCTGATTAGCTTAGTAATAACAATAACTGAATTTATAGGTATCAACAATTGCTTAGATTTTATTCATTCGTATAATAACGAATGAATAACACAGCTGAGAGTTTACAGTAATATAATGTTCAATGAGTAATATAATACTGAGTAATCTAATGAACACATAGTTCAATAATCATCGCACCTAAGCGCCAGACCAAAGAGGAGTAGACGATGTACGAACACTGTAGTCCTATATACAACGCTGGTGATCGATTGGCGATTCTACTAACTTCTTTATCCCTATCTAACAAACAATGTACCATAGGCCTATATTTCAATGTCATTTTCGTGCATAAAAAAACCTACTGTATACTGTATGGTCATAAAATCAATTTGATTTTGTGGTGATTTTTCATTATCATATTTGCTCTAGTCGTTTTTTTCGTGCCCCAGGGGGCACATTCGAAATTACCAAAAATTTTCACGAATGTTATACTTGAGTTTTATAATCGTGTTTAGCATCCAAAAATACCACTGTATACGGCAAATAAATTTATTTTAGTTAGACGTAACAATTTTTGAAAATTTTAGTACGAAAAATACTTAGTAAATAGGGCAAAATTTCATATCTGTCTGTCTGTCTGTAACAAAAATACATTCGTAGATAACTTTTAAAGATTTTAACCCTTTTCAACTAAATTTTGTTTAGGCATACTAGAGAAAAGTTCCAATATTCTTGAAAGTTACGGGCAAATACCTTTTGACTTCAGATCAAATCGAACTTGTTTCGAACTTGCTCAAGTTCGCATGCTGCCCCACGAACTTGTAACTGAGTGTAAGTAATACCTAGGCGGTGAACTAAAGCCCTCCATAACAACGTTACTTATTCACCGTGACGTCATCTATGAACATTGGCCGCCGTTAATTTCAAAAAATATTATTGCGCTAAGGAATGTACTTAATTAAGGGCACCTGTTTGTCAATACGTTTTACAATTAAGCTTACAGATAGATGTCCATCCTTCTGAGGGATTCGTTCAACGTAATGGTTTGCAAGTTTAATGGGAATTAGTTTAGATTTAATGGAAGTGGAAAAAACAAGTATTTTGGCTGTTTTTTGTGATGTAACTTTTGCAATTTCAAACCTCATGTACATGTCTAAAAGGGATACCAGCTGTAAAGGATTAGTAGAGGAACATATACAGATTGTTCCAGTGGTTCCAGATAAACAGGAAAATATTGAGTAAAAAATAAAACGAAAAATATAATTCTGAGATAATAGTATTTTAAGCCTCACGCCAATTTGTGTTAAATGGAGGGATGATTTAAACTACGTGTAGGCATGGCCTACTTAAATATTTAAGTAATAAATATTATAAATATATTAGTAGGCCATGGTGTAGGCCTATATTCTTCAAAAAATTATGAAGAATACTACTAGGCCTACTAAAAATAAGAGAAAAAAAATAAAAAATTAGAGTTTAGTGTCATATTCAATGAAATAAACCAATTTGGAATGCTTTAGACAGAATATAATACACATAAGTTTTTCTGCTTTTATTTATATTAATACTTATACTTAATACTTATACTTATATTAATACATTTTATAGATAAAAATCATGGTGTTTTACATCAGTGATCGTTTGGTTCGTAATGTTATAAACTTTATTATTTATACTTGTTACTAAGTATTTTACAGTTTCTTGAACGTCGTAATCTTTATGTACCTTCACTCAATACGCCCAATCGTGTAAAAACAAAACACTGTAAAAAGTGTTACTTTATAAGATAGTAGTAATATTTGTTTACTCATAAGATTATGTAAATAGATAAATAAATAACTAAATTACATATACTGTAGCTGTTGATACCGGCAGGCCTACTATTTTAATGATTTATGATGAATTTTTCAATATCTCCCATTATAGTCCTTCTCATAATGACGACCCTCAGCCTTAACAACGCAACCACCAAGCGAGATGTGGAACTCACAATCGATTCAATGATAAGTGTTATAGATAAACAAGAGCGCATGGAGAAGGTATTGTTTAACAGGATGCTAGGTGTGGCGTCGGCTAATGCTAGGGGCCGCCAACTCAAACGTTGGCACAACAACGAGCTTGGATACTTTATCGATTAGCACAGCAGCTACGCTACGGTTACGGTTGCATCCGGTTACGACTACTACAGTGTTCTTTTAACTAAGATGTTGTTTAAGATTTACTTCAACGACTTGGAATCTACAAGTACTGTAATCTTATGAATAACATGTGATTTTATTGCATTATTAAATAAATAAGTGTAAGAAATTATGTTACTGTAATTATGGTATATTGGCAGATGGTATGTAAAATGTCACGGTGATTTGACAAAGTGTCAGATTTTTTATCAGAATGGTCCCCCCAGAACTATACTCCCCAGAGGAATTTCTGTAAAGTATTCCTACCGAAATGAAGTGGACCCTTTCTTTGATCGGACTCACACGCTCGGGTACCAGAGATACGGGAAGGGAATACAAGGGGTAATGGATTATTCTGCCGTCTTAAGGCAGAATGCCCTATCTCAAAATATTTGGAATATTTTTTATTGTACAGACCGGCCTAATTTAAGGCACGCTTTCAAATGAAACCAAGAAATACCATGGTTTATATGCAAGAAAGTCATATTTTGCGAGTTTAAAACACCCTATGCTTGATCCTCAGCCCTGTCACTTAAAGGCAAAACACGCTCCATCTAAAATAAGGTACATAAGGGTAATATGCCTTAGTAACACTTTTATTTAGTTTACCTTACATTTAACGGTAGGGCGTTTTTCCTTAGAAAAGCTTATAATATAATAGTGTTATTTCCTATTACTTATGCGTAGATATTGGCGGGAATTTCAGTTTGTTCGCATTTACATGCGGGTAAAATACCCTAGGAAAGATTTTGTACTTTCTATTGTCTCTATAGAATCTCAATTCAGTCGATTAGGAATATACAAAGCCAATGGAACTGGAAGACACGTTTTACGGCTTCAACTTGGATGAGGATATCGGTGTTGGTATTTTAGCTCAGGTCAGGGTGGACAGTGGAGAGGATATGTGGCTGTGTGGGGAGGATATGTGGCTGTGTGGGGAGGATATGTGGCTGTGTGGGGAGGTTATGTGGCTGTGGGGAGGATATGTGGCTGTGTGGGGAGGATATGTGGCTGTGTGGGAGGATATGTGGCTGTGTGGGGAGGATATGTGGCTGTGGGGAGGCGGGAGGATATGTGGCTGTGTGGGGAGGATATGTGGCTGTGTGGGGAGGATATGTGGCTGTGGCCTGTGGGGAGGATATGTGGCTGTGGCCTGTGGGGAGGATATGTGGCTGTGGGCTGTGGGGAGGATATGTGGCTGTGGGCTGTGGGGAGGATATGTGGCTGTGGGCAGGATATGTGGCTGTGGGCTGTGTGGAGGATATGTGGCTGTGGGCTGTGGGGAGGATATGTGGCTCTGTGGGGAGGATATGTGGCTGTGGGGAGGATATGTGGCTGTGGGGAGGATATGTGGCTGTGGGGAGGATATGTGGCTGTGTGGGGAGGATATGTGGCTGTGGGGATGATATGTGGCTGTGTGGGGAGGATATGTGGCTGTGGGGAGGATATGTGGCTGTGGGGAGGATATGTGGCTGTGGGGAGGATATGTGGCTGTTTGGGGAGGATATGTGGCTGTGGGGAGGATATGTGGCTGTGGGGAGGCGGGAGGATATGTGGCTGTGGGGAGGCGGGAGGATATGTGGCTGTGGGGAGGATATGTGGCTGTGGGGTATGGGGAGGATATGTGGCTTTGGGGAGGATATGGGGCTGTGTGGGGAGGATATGTGGCTGTGTGGGGAGGATATGTGGCTGTGGGGAGTCAACTTATTGAAGCGCAACGTCAGTATTGGTATCCCACGTCCACTGTCTCAACCCAAAGGAGTTCCCATAGACAGTCAATAAATTGATTCAACGACTTTGGCAAATAATTCCAAGAAATATAATTGGTTTGTGGAATTCGTTAGTTAAAGTGTGATGGTGAACTTAACATGTCAATAATGAAAGACTGCACTACAAGGTAAAATTGAAGCGCAACGTCAGTATTGGTATCCCACGTCCACTGTCTCAACCCAAAGGAGTTCCCATAGACAGTCAATAAATTGATTCAACGACTTTGGCAAATAATTCCAAGAAATATAATTGGTTTGTGGAATTCGTTAGTTAAAGTGTGATGGTGAACTTAACATGTCAATAATGAAAGACTGCACTACAAGGTAAAGTAGACTGAGTTTGATTTTAAATTAAATTAAAGGAAGAACGGGAGTCTTACACCCCCAATAAAAAATATGGAATCAGGACATTTAGCCCAAAATATTTCTCGACCCCTAGGGTCATCGAAGAACAACAAACACACAAACACAAACAAATATAAATACATGCTAAACATACAGGTATGTGTCGCAACCCTAACCCTAAGCCTACCCGCCATACAGTAAATGATACCGTTAATAAACTGCACAATAGCTAAGCCTATATTCTATAAGCAAATATAACATCAATTATCATCTTATGAAAGTGGAGCACAATTCCGACATTACTGCAAATCATAAAATCTTATATAAATTTTGTACTGTGTGTGTGCCCTAGCACTCTACCAGTTTTCCATTGGTAACATATTTACTTACCATAGGCCTATAAGGTTCCTGTGTTCTATGGTCTGACTTCTGTTTGGGCTAGGTGGTAACAGAGTTGATGGTGCGATTAATTTAGGTCATTGGTGCGTTATAGATAGGCTTGGCTAATTCCCTGTCCAGCTGACGAGGTGTCGAGGATTAGCGCGTACTGGTCCTAGACGCCGAAACGCAACCATATTTTTCACAAATTAATTATTTTTGCCTCAGTCATACCCCTTTCACAGCGACAAAATTGTCATATATTTTCTTATAGAATATAGGCTTAGCTATTGTGCAGTTTATTAACGGTATCATTTAGTGTATGGCGGGTAGGCTTAGGGTTAGGGTTGCGACACATACTGTACCTGTATGTTTAGCATGTATTTATAGTTGTTTGTGTTTGTGTGTTTGTTGTTCTTCGATGACCCTAGGGGTCGAGAAATATTTTGGGCTAAATGTCCTGATTCTATATTTTTTATTGGGGGTGTAAGACTCCTGTTCTTCCTTTAATTTAATTTAATATATACATACCAACCCCCTGTTAGTCAGTATGTCGTTAACATCAATTATCATCTTATGAAAGACGAGTTTGATTTTGGCGGACTAGGTTTTGTAAAACTGGTCACATAGTTATACAGTAGCTAGCTAGAATAATTCTAAAATTTTTACGGGCAAAGTGTAACTATAATCGATTGCCAAGAGTTGAGTTTGAGTAATTCATAGAATGGTAACCATGGTGACGTTACCAGGCAACCAATTATACATAAATTATCAGCTGTTTATCTCATGTTTTTGAATTATAATATGCATTATTTACCAAAACCCAACCCTTAACTACAAAATGTCAAGTATAATTTCCACCCTGCAGTATTATTATTTGAAGGTATTAAACTATTTGATACCAACTCTTGATTGACAAACACCCTAATCAGCTTTCAGTTTCATTTGTTGCCAACATTTTCGAGGCAAAACACCCTATAAAATCTTTTCAGCATTTTTTAAGCTCCCAAATTACAAAAGTTGTGTATCTCGCATTTGAAATTCTAAGTTAGTATATTTGGGTGACTTGCAGTTCAAATTCTGGTATCCAGGTACCTGAATAATATTCTTGTAGAAGAAAACGCGTTTCGTTAAATTACTCAAAACATGATTTTTGGAGGAGATAGGGTATTTTGCCTTAAGACGGCAGTATTGGCCAAGATGAGGTCCATCATGGAATGCTATAAATAGATCCATATATAGCATTCCATGGGTCCACATAGAACTATCTGTGGTGCGTCTGGTGGTGCAATGTTGGTTATTAATTAGTCAAATTCTGCAGATTCGACACCGAGCCGACTGTATAATAATAACGCATTTCGAGTCTGGTAACCTTGGAATTACGTTAAGAATATGCTAACTGAGCAATGTTGGTGGTTTTGCTGGTTTTATACACATATTAAAACTGTTCGATAGTTTTAATTAGAGTTACAAAACAATATAAAATAATTCAAAATCACAATAAATGACTAGTAATGCTGTATAATGTAGATTTATATAACAGTAATTATTTAATGTCAAAATAAACAGCATCAGACATAAAATCACCAATTAAGTAAAATCGAGACACGCAAAATATTTTATTCAATGTATCAAAGAAAATCACAAAATATTATAAGGGTAGAGACTTAAACACGCGTAAATGTCTACATCTACAAATATAATTATTTAAAATATTTTATAATCGTAGAGAAAGCGACAAATGTAAAGCCGTCTACCGGTGACAATTGGTAGAATAATCGACTTTGAGTTTTGTAGTTTATTTAGTTAAAACATATGAGCGCGATGCAAAGTTACAAATTTTACAAGATCTTAAAACCTGATATAACATCCTAAAATATTGTCAAACGGTTTTTAGATATATAAAAACGAAACTGAATAATAAAACATTTTTACACATGACAATTAATTACTTGGCACACACAATAAGGAATTCGTAAACTGTTTGATTTAGTATCGATAAGAAATAAGCAGGATAAATCCTTATTAAATAAAATATGAACGTTTTTTTTTCACAGCTAACATAAGATCGATGTTAAACCCACTAATTATCGTTGTCGGAGTTCAAAGCGCTAATCAGCTTGAACAATAATTTATAAACTTCAGAGTTATAGAGGGAGTTATAATGAAACAGTTAAACAGTTTTAGCGCCATTTAGCTGGCATATTTTTTCGGATCGACAAATGAAAATGACGCCATTTATAAATAAATTACTTTTAATGCCACAATCATTAATATATTTTACTTACAATGAGTTATTAGTTGTCGATATATAAAACCATACGACAGAAACTAAAATGGCTCTATTATAACTCTGTGTTGTGGTGAGCGCAAGAAATCACAATAAATAAATAATACAATAATTACGCACCTAAACCTAACCTTGTTAGGTATATGGTTAACGTTTAGATACAGACTCTACGGGAATTCTTACAACCCTGAAGTAGTGAGTCACTGCTAAATTGGTAGGGGCAGTTATGGGGTGCCTGTTAGGGGGGGGGGGGGGGGGGGGGGGGTTGACTAATTCACTAAAAATTTTCGTGCCCGTATTTTACCCAAATTTATACAATAGGTGGATAAAAAATTATTTTTTACCTAATTAACTAAATTTTTGCGAATTTTTTTTAAATACAAAGGCTCTTAGAGAAATGGTCAAAGGTCATCACATCACTCGCCCAAAATTTCATAATTTGTATACAATGGAATTCTGAAACGACCCTATGACCAGAATTTTGATTATTGCTTATGTTCAAAAATTATTTTAAAACCGATTTTTTGCCACATTTTTATCTTTGACCAAAAATTGACACATTTTGTTAAATATTTCAGCTATATATAACAAAGAAAATTCAAAAAGTGGTCATAGGGGGTGTTAAGCACACCTAGTCATCATTCATGCCAAATTTCACGCGAATTCGTTCACTTTTAGAAAAGCCTTTGCATTTTGAAATTTCCCCTTCATAAAACGCATTTAAAGTTTATCGTTCAGGGTAATATAATTAATTAAAATGAGTTAGACTGCACACAACCCAACTGAACATTTTGTTGCAGGGGTTTTCCGGGTCGTTGATTTCATTTCTGAAGTAAGTTTTCTCATTTGACAACGTCATGTCTGTCTGAATTGCTGTCTGTCTGTCCGTCAAAAATATGACTGACAGCTGAACAGACAAACAGACGATGTGGATGACGTAATACATGAAAACTGAGATCGGAAATGAAATCACCAACCATTAAAACCCCCATAACAACATTTTTAGCTCGTTGGTATGCTTTCCTATTATTGTGACAGACAGATCCGTGGACAGACAGAAAAACCGACAGACAGACATAGTAGGTTCTGTTAAAAGTGAATACTGACGTCGGAAATGAAATCAGCAACCAGTATAACCCCCATAACAAAAAAAAACGTATATCTAGTTGGAATGCTTTTCTTAAATTTTGACAGACAGACACACTGACATACAGACTGACAGACAGAATAGACTTCTCAAAATATGAAAACTGACATTGGAATTGAAATCGGCGACCAGGAAAATCACAACAGCAACGTTTTAGCTTGATGGTGTGTCTTTATATTTTGTCAGTCACATTGTCGGACCGACAGACAGACTGACAGACATAATAGTTTTCATTAAAAGTGAAAACTGATGTTAGGAATAAATCAGCGACCATGAAAACCCCTATAACAAAACTTTTAGCTAAGATAATTGCTCTTGTTATATTTTGACAGACACTTTTCAGACACTTACACAGAGTTAGGTTATCATAATACTCATAACTTTTGAAGTACATTAGCTATTAACAAACGGTTTAAAGTTTTGAAATCCTCAAAAAAATATGCACTAGGTGTAATTGAAAAATTTGCATTTTTTTCTAAATTCAATTAGTCACACCCCCCCCCCCCCCCCTAAATTCAGTGGGTCTAGAGTAAGTTATGGGGTGTCTGTTAAACTCAGTGGGTCTAGAGTAAGTTATGGGGTGTCTGTTAAACTCAGTGGGTCTAGAGTAAGTTATGGGGTGTCTGTTAAACTCAGTGGGTCTAGAGGAAGTTATGGGGTGTCTGTTAAACTCAGTGGGTCTAGAGGAAGTTATGGGGTGTCTGTTAAACTCAGTGGGTCTAGAGGAAGTTATGGGGTGTCTGTTAAACTCAGTGGGTCTAGAGGAAGTTATGGGGTGTCTGTTAAACTCATTGGGTCTAGAGGAAGTTATGGGGTATCTGTTAAACTCAGTGGGTCTAGAGGAAGTTATTGGGTGTCTGTTAAACTCAGTGGGTCTAGAGGAAGTTATGGGGAGTCTGTTAAACTCAGTGGGTCTAGAGGAATAATTTGGGTGTCTGTTAAATTCAGTGGATCCGTTAGAGCCAGTGGCTCGATCTCTAGAGAAAGTAATATAGTGACTGCTGGACTGTTACACTCATTTTTGGCTAGAGGAAGTAATCTGGAGTGGGTTTTTTGGCTGGAATTCCGCGGTGTTCTTGGGGTGCGGCTTCGAAGATCGTAAAGTTCCTCTGTAAGTGTTCGTCTAGTTCTAGAATAGCGGCGACATTGCCGCACCGGTAGCAGTAGTTCGGCGCCGACCAAACAGTCAAAACGGTCTCATTGAAGTGCCATTTGTAGCCCTCCATAACGAGCTGATGAGCGCGACAAATGAGGTCGATGTTATTCGTCGAGTTGAATTGTTGTACTACATCGGAGCCGAACAGATAGCCGGCACCGCGGGGCGATACCCCCCAGCCTTGGGTGTCCTCGGGGTCAGACCACAAGAGATCGCACATGGGCCCGTCGTGGGGGACCTCTTGCTTACGGTCTATAGTCCGAATCTGGTCCAGGGTCTGTATGGAGGGACTGAGACCGCCGTGAACGCACAAAATCTTTCCGTCGATAATAGCGGAGAGGGAGAGATAGTCGAAGATCTCCGTGCAGTACCGCCATACCGTTATTGAACCGTACTTACGTAAACACTCGTCATAGAACCCGTAAACCTGGGTAATCTGTCGCGATTCGTGGTTCCCGCGGATTAGCGTTATCCGATCCGTGTAACGAACTTTCAACGCGAGTAGCAACAGGAATGTCTCGACGCTGTAGAATCCTCGGTCCACGAAATCTCCGAGGAATAAATAGTTGGTGTCCGGGACGTCGCCTCCGACTTTGAATAGTTCGCGTAGATCGTAGAACTGTCCGTGGATGTCGCCACAAACAGTTACCGGGGCGTCAACTCGCTGCACGTTGCTCTCCTCTATCAATATTTCACGAACTTTCGCGCACAACGATTTAACTTCGCTCTCTTTTATTAGTTCGCAGCGTCGCAGTTGGTCTATTTGGCGGTCTAGGTCACTTGTAGTTGTCATGGTAACTGTATTCTTTTTGTCTAATCCTGTTTCCTCAGTTCCTGTTCAGCAGTTGTTTCAGAAAATTATTTTTATATAGGCCTATGCCTGTGCCTGTACCGGTATGCCACTACTACTGCAGTTTGCAATCTGTAAACTGCAGAAAAGCCGGTAGATGAGGCTGGGATCAGGTGATGGTTGCCTCTAAAAGTGTAATGGCTGATCGGAATTTCAAAACTGCAAAATACTGCAGCAAGCGACTCAGCTAAAAATGAATTTATTAATTTACTTTTATATGGAAGTTATAACCTGCCGTCCCCGTCGTACCATACCGCGGTTGATACCCCGGGAGCAGCGAGCAGGGGAGTGAGAATACACTAGGGACATTAAACCGGCGATGTATTTGCACAGAGTGAAAATTGATAAATGGAGGGGTGAGTTTTCACTGGTCATATTCTGGAACATTTTGTTTATCCCATACATAGCTGCGCAACAGTGCAATGTCTATTTGATCATACTCATATGTAGCTATTCATACATAAACAGAATTTTCTACTGTAGAATATGGCCTTTTTATTTAATATATTATAATAGCCTCGCGTAATGTGCAAAACCATGCAACTTTTGAACGTTCATATCTCAGCTATTTTTCACCGAAATGTAGATTGTGTAACATTTTTAATCCTTTCATGGCCAGCTTTCCATCAGTACCAACAAATAACTATTTGAAGAATAACTACAGTGTAAATATCGCGCGGAGACAACTTTTATAAACGCTTGTCGGTGTAGCTAAAAAATGAGAGCAAAAATTCTGACTCACCTACCCAGGAGTTGTGAAACTATCTCAATTTCAAATGACCTCAGCATTGTATTGACATCCACAACTTCCCTTTTTGCAGATGATACGTCAATGTAGGCCTACGTACACTCGTATGCAACATCCTTCAGTCAGGACACATTTTCTAAACATAGACCTGAATGGCTGAATGCACTTCACGAGTGACACCTAAATGGCGTGTAACAACGTTCAAAACAGTAGAATCGACACTCATTGCCTACAGCAACAGCCCTACCAATTGTGGAGTCCCACAGACATTTAGGTGTCTCCTTCTCAACGACCGTTATATTTACTGAACATATCCGATCAATAATATGTAGGTAGAGTTTCAATATCAATCGCAGCTTTAAATAAATATCATTCCAAAAAAATCTATTATTCAAAAATATAAAGGTTTCATCAGACCTTCACTTTATGAAATACGCCAGTCCCGTTCGCTATATGGTATACAGTATATCGGGGCACTTCTTATTGCGAGTGGCATACAAAAATTATCATATCGAAGGAATGCCAATTGTTTATTTTACTTCTACAAGATTGCTAATGGCATTGTACTGTACTTAGCTACCTACCACGGCTACTGCCATCATCAGTTGGCGAGGCCAGTTGTCACAGATATCCATTGCGAAATGCCCTTGACATTATCTCTAATACAAACACGCACGTAAGGAATTATATCATAAATCATTCATCCCTGCAACATCAATCTTCCTATCTCACAACGCCAATTACCGATGGCGCAGTTTCGTTCTGTGTTATTTTATACATCAACTGTAAATTCATATTCGCACCTTGAATCTCGAATAACACAGATACGTCTGTGTCAAATGCGACTTGGATGTGTATTTTGGGTGCAGATATGGTGAGTCGACACCTCAAGTGTATCTGCGGCCTGTAGTGGGTGTTGTGGTGTAATAGAGGATTCGGCACCTCAGTGTATCTGCGGCCTGTAGTGGGTGTGGTGAAATAGAGGATTCGTCACCTCAGTGTATCTGCGGCCTGTAGGGGTGTGGTGAAACAGAGGATTCGGCACCTCAGTGTATCTGCGGCCTGTAGTGGGTGTGGTGAAATAGAGGATTCGGCACCTCAGTGTATCTGCGGCCTGTAGTGGGTGTGGTGAAATAGAGGATTCGGCACCTCAGTGTATCTGCAGCCTGTAGTGGGTGTGGTGAAATAGATGATTCGGCACCTCAGTGTATCTGCGGCCTGTAGTGGGTGTGGTGAAATAGAGGATTCGGCACTTCAGTGTATCTGCGGCCTGTAGTGGGTGTGGTGAAATAGAGGATTCAGCACTTCAGTGTATCTGCGGCCTGTAGTGGGTGTGGTGAAATAGAGGATTCAGCACTTCAGTGTATCTGCGGCCTGTAGTGGGTGTGGTGAAATAGAGGATTCGGCACTTCAGTGTATCTGCGGCCTGTAGTGGGTGTGGTGAAATAGAGGATTCGGCACTTCAGTGTATCTGCGGCCTGTAGTGGGTGTGGTGAAATAGAGGATTCGGCACTTCAGTGTATCTGCGGCCTGTAGTGGGTGTGGTGAAATAGAGGATTCGGCACCTCAGTGTATCTGCGGCCTGTAGTGGGTGTGGTGAAATAGAGAATTTTTCAAATCATTTTCCACTAATCGACAAAAGCTTGTTGATGAGTTACAGACTGACAGACAGCGGGAATACCAATTAACATCCTGGATTTTCATCAAGGCCGTGGTGTCCCGCCGTGGTGTGCCGCCTTCCATGCAATCTAAGTTTGTAGAGTAGCTTGGAAAATTTATTTCAATCACTGGAAGGTTCGACCTAAAATAAAAAAATGAATACTTTCAAAACATTTTTAATTATGATTATTTCGGAAATCCAGAAAATTGTGGCAAATCTCAAAACAAATTTTTTCATTAGAAATATTGCAACTTTGCATGAGGTATATTATATTGAATTGCCTTGCAACCGGGCGGTGTGGAGTGAGAGGTCAAGAATATTGCTTGGCCGATATAACGAAATGGATTCGAAATTTATTATTTCATAAATGATAGGTATAAGCTTAGCGGGGATATACTAGTAACATAATCTTATTGTTATTTACTATGTATAATCATAATGATATTTTATTTATTGTCGTTATGTACCTTGCCTATAACTAACTGCCAGTCGGTAATTATCTACCTCACATTATTGCAAATGTGCAGTTTTGTAACTTACAACTATTTTATATATGTAACACAGCAACTGGATTTATTATGTACACCTGCTTAGACGTTATTTTAACCAAAACAATAAACTAAACGCAATAGAACATGTTACAGTTCTATTTTTGAGAGTAATCAGGTCATCTGCGTCGAATTTCTCCTGGAGAGGGATGAATTTTTATTGCGTCGAAAATCTCCCCTATCTGCAGGTTACAGTTACCGGACACTTAGGCAGTCACTTCAGTGACGTCGCAACATCGCAATGCGCCCCCCTGCAAAATTTTGCATGCGCCCCCTTACAGTGGATTAAAAAGTTAAATCTTCATGCAAGCCTTCCTACAAAATTTGGCTTGTGCGTACACCCCCTCACGTCTCACCCACCCCCTTACATTAAAAAGTAATCTGAATTTCTAACAATTTGTAACACAATCTGAATTTCGTTGAAAAATATCTGAGGTATGGGAGTTCGAAAGACTAATTTATCTCACACAATTAGCTGGGCAACAATGGACTATATTACGTATTAGTACTTTAGTTTGCTATTCATACATAAATGAAATGCTCAGGAATACATGTATAATATTGGATAGGAAAAGTACAATATTTTTAAAATGCTGTGTTTTTTTAAAGAAAAATAAATGGATTAGGTTTTTTGTGTTGGAATAAAAAAAATTCTAAATAAATTTAAAATTTCGTCTCAATTGTGTATTATCAATTTTAGGAAAGGAGCAGGTAACTGTGGAACGTTACACTGACCAAAACAATTAGTCAATAGAACAGGTCACTGTTTTATTTTTGGGAGTAATAAGCTGTCATTTGCGTCGAGTTTCCCCCCCCCCCCCCCTGTCTCAAAAATATGCTGCGCCCCCACTGGCCCTGCGCCCCCCTGGAGTGCAGGGGTCGCAGGGGTGGCTGTGACGCCCCTGAGTCACTTAATTAAGTTGTAATTATATATTGACGAAGATTGGACGCGGGTGCTGCCTACTGTGTCACTTTACATTTACAAAAATAGACTGTTATAAACACACCTTCCCTGCTCCTTCTTACAAATGCATCCATTATGTGCTGGGCACTTCGCAGAAAACTTGGCTCGTGAGTAAACATCGCCCTGTGCCCACGCCCAATCTTCGCCCTATAAATAAGCTGATAGAGATAATTTTTCGAAGTATAATTTTCATTATACACTTTTTATACGTATATAATTATTATAAATTTATACATTACACAGTCATAAATTTGTACTTGAGTATCTTAGGGAAGTAGAGAGGTGTGGTATAATAGCTGAAGTTATTTGGCAGCATTTTTGCACTTTGGTGGGTCTGCCATATTACCGACGATTGTCGTATAACCAAATTCCCTATGACTGGCTATGCAATAATATTTAACGGCTATCGATAATTACTGTTATCCTTGCTGTCACTAATGTACATTTTTCGACTCTGCCATCCGCTGTGGTAATTTTTATCTAATTTTTTAACGATTTACATATCTACAATCTCCCAACAACTTCGTTTCATTAATTCTGGTGTAGAGATTGTCGGATACACTCAGGCCTCGCACTATAAAGGCGCGAGGCTAAAATAGAAAATAACACAATTCATCATTGTTATGCTGATAGAAGCGCCAATTCAAAATATCATAGATATGCAAGGGTCTTTATTTTTATTTGTTTGAGGTTATTTTATTGCAGATAAAAAAATAAAATACATAAATAGATTTAACAGAAAATGGGAAATAACTACTGTTCAGTAACCCAACATAGTATGTAAAATTTCCCGGCCGCATTTTCCCTCAAAACTCTGAATAATTTCTTCTATTTCATCGTCCATATCCTCGGTATCTGCAAGCATTGCACAAAGATCGCAGATCATAAAGGCGCCTATAGTAGCGTCCTCGTGATTGTCCTGAATGTCCAAGTTAACAACGTGAACGGGCTTGTATGTGATCTGCTCGCGTTCACTCAAATGGTCTATCACCTGGTCGTAAACTCTTTCTTCGCAGCAGAATATAAGGTCGAACTCTTCGGAGCAGTTTTGGAATCTTTCAGGCGCTGATTTTATCCTTCTGTTTCGATCCAGCATGTGTAGCAGACCGTTCTGTGTGTACAGATTTCTGTCTTTCGCCTCTAAGTCTTTATACATGTCGTCGTATGAGGTATCGAACTCGTAGGTGTTCGGTTTATCGGCGGCCGGGCCCGGCAATTTAACTTGATTCCCGGAGCCGAAGGATCGGACGTTGAAACCCTTCTTCCCCAGAAAGTTATGCGCTTCCATACTGCGGTTTTGGTTGCTCGAACAAATAACGGCAATTTTCATTAAACTACTGTTATTGTTATAACCTGCTGTTTGGTATATCGTTGGATTAGCCATTAAGCTGTTAAGTCTGTATAATGTCTAGGGTCCAGCCTAGGACAGTAGGACCAGGTAACTGCAGAACTGGGTAAATCAGTAAATGGCAGAATGGATACCGGCAGACCGGTAATAGCTGAATAGCTGAATAGCTGAAAGCTGAATAGTTCGGTTCAGAGGTTAAACTGTTAACCCTTTATTGCACCGAGCAGACGATTTTAATGAAAACAATTAAATTTATGTTTTTTTGGTAATAAAACGGTGTCAATACTGTGAAATATAACAAAAAAAGCCAAAATTTTATGATTTTGTGTGTTTTCACAACACGTTGCTTAAAAGCAACACGGTGCCGGTGCGACTGTCTGTCTGTCTGTCTGTCTATCTGTCTGCCTGTCTGTCTATCTGTCTGTCTGTCTGTCTGTCTGTCTGTCTGTCTGTCTGTCTGTCTGTCTGTCTGTCTGTCTGTCTGTCTGTCTGTCTGTCTGTCTGTCTGTCTGTCTGTCTGTCTGTCTGTCTGTCTGTCTGTCTGTCTGTCTGTCTGCATGCCTGACTGTTTGTCGGGGTCTGTCTGTCTGTCTGTCTCTCTGTCTGTTTGTATGTATGTCTGTCTGTCTGTTTGTCTGTCTGTCTGCATGCCTGACTGTTTGTCGGGGTCTGTCTGTCTAGCTGTCTGTATGTCTGTCTGTCTGTCTGCATGCTTGATGGTTTATCGGGCTGTCTATCTGTCTCTCTGTCAGTAGTATGTCTATCTGTCAGTCCGTCTGTATGTCTGTCTCTCTGTCATTCTGTCAGTCTGTTTGTCTGTCTATCTGTCTTTCTGTCTGTCTGTTTTTCTGTCTGGTTCCTAAAATCGAGTTCCTTGTGATTTCAGTTCATATTTATTTACAAATTATCCTAATAATTCCTATAATAATAATTCCTTATAATCTAATAGTTCCTAATAGTTTCCAAGTATTTCCTAATAGTTCCTATAATAGTTCCCTAGTATTTCCTAATAGTTCCTAAAGGTGGAAGTCTTGCAAGCAGTTTTTCTTTGTAGTTAGGCAAAGGAAAATGCGTATACCATCCGCTACTTCTGTGCACTTTGCGCAGTATAACTGCGTGGTCGAATTACAAAGGGCCTCCCTCCCTATTCTATGTACCACTATTTAGTAAATTCATTTCCTATTTAAATAATTAGCATATCAATGTAATTAATTAACCTAATTAACTAGTAATAACCAATAATTAGTCTCCCAATTAATTAACTAAAATCATCGAAAGACCATTCTCTACACTTAAAAAATTTCCTGCACAACTGTAATATCCTTAGTAATTTAATTACCTAATTAAATAATTAGCCTAATCACTTATTAAATAATTAAACTAATTAAATCATTAATTAGCTCTAAATAACTCTGTCTTTCTATAACAATCAATAATTACTTAGAAATGACAAACAATAAGGCTTTTACAAAAGGAAAACCTAATTGCACAGTTCAGTTCCATGTTCCACTACTTTCCTTTACTGCACCATGTTGCTTGTAAGCAATGCGGCTTATTTTGTGCCTTAGAATTACAAATTAAACCTGTATATTTGCAATAATACATGTAATTGGTGCAGGATATACAAGAAAATACGTTAGTATTTTTTTTTGGCACCACAAAATTATCGCAAGAATAAAAAAAGCCAACCTAAAGAGTAAAGACACTTATAAACTAGAAATATCAATTTTCCTATCAGCATTTTTGAATGTTAACTTACAACACAATTTAAACCTCCCACCACCCAAGACTCTTCGTTTTTATTGGATAATTTAATTATCCTACTATAAGCTACAAGGTGCAGTAATGGTTGGTTGATGGTTTTTCTATGAGATAAGACCGATAATAGAACTGTTGCCTAAAAGCAACAAGTGCAACAAAGGGTTAATGACACGAATAAAGGTCAGGGCAGAACTCAGGCCGTTTACTGTAACGCTAAATAAACTGGGAAAGTGGGAAGTTATGAATAACATAGTATGTACTATTGTAATCGATAAGCAACAATCTTATATCGAACGTGTCGATATAAAGAGAGGGAGAGGAATTTAATTCTTACGGGTGTTATGGAGTGTGACAGCTATATTCTAGGGGTTTCAGGCACATTCAGACTCACGCATTTTTGATATTAAACTATGTTCTTGGAATGTTTGCGGCTTGCGCGATAAACTATCTCACTCGGAGAGTTCCTTAGTTAAATTTATAGCTGGTTACGACATTGTCTGGCTTTCAGAAACAAAGACCGCAACCCTTCCTTATGTACCAGGTTTTACTGCTTACTCGAATCCCTCATCGCATCCGCACAGGGGTGGAATTCTGCTGCTGATACGAAACATCCTAGTGCAATTTGTTCAAGAAATTGATGTAAGTACTGAAGGGCAAATTTGGGTTACCCTGTCTTACCTACATGGATTGGTTTTTGGTGGATGCTACATCCCACCATATGACTCTCCTTACTTCGATCAGAACTTATTCAGCATTCTACATAGCCGTCTGGCACGTGTACAGAATTATATTGTCCTTAGGGACTTCAACAGCAGGTTTGGGAAAGAAAAATTTGTTTATGATAATGTTTTTCTTAAACACATTTTTTTTTCGGACGAGATACAAAATCAGAACGGTCGAGTATTAAGGAATATACTGTATGTAGAGCAGTCGGCGGTTTCCCTGTCAACCATTTAGAAACACAGGAGCAATGTTTTGGGGGAGGATTATCCTACCGCAAGGGGCGTATCTGGGTGTCTGAAGTAGATATATGTATTAGTAATAATTCATCAGTGAACTTGATTAAATCGCTAATGATCGACCAATCGGTTGGTGGGTCGGACCATGCTCTACTATGTATTGAGTAGAATCCAAGCACCTGTAGACTAAATATGGCTGATATACCGTTGGATCGCGGGCTACTAGACATCATGGCTTCTTTGCTCGGTGAAACCCTGCCATTATCAAGTGACTGCGCCGATCCTGGGAAGTTGAAGAAGTCTATTTCTCATCGTATAGTTAAGTTATCTGACTTTGAATCTGCGTTAAAATCTATGACACCACCCACTCTAGGTAATACCAAAAGTTCATTAGAATCCGTTTTAGCAGAATGCTGGGAAAAGATAGACTGTGTGGCCAGATCTTGTAAGGCACCAGTAAATGTTAAATATTGTAATAACAACCTAAATATATGGGAGAACTTACTTATTGGTAAAGATTCTAAAGATATTTGGAATGCCCTGGACTGGAATGGTAACCTTAATATTCAGCATAACAGCTCTGAAAATTGTAACCTGCCTAATGAACTTCAGTTTAAAGAACATTATGATAAGTTACTTAATCCGCCAACGTCTGATGCAGTTTGTTTAGACGACAGTTTCACGTATCGAGAGCTAGCTAATACAATGAGTGACATAAAGAGTTCAAAGTCATATATTGGTATATCGCCTGGGCTATTTAAATCTTTATCCGGTAACTGGTTGATATTATTTTTAACGATATTTAATGTAATATTTTTGCATGGTTGGTATCGCGTCGTTTGGTGCACCTCTAAACTTGTAACGTTGTTTAAATCTGGTGCAATGTCAAATTGTAATAACTATCGCGGCATTTCAATTTTGTCAACATTAGCCAAAGTGTACGATACATTGATCAGTAGACGTTTAGAGTTATGGTTCGAACATTGATAAGTGTCAAGCGGGGGGTCAGAAGGGTCGGGGGTGTACCGAACAAATTGTCTCTTTACGGCTGTTGATTGATTGTGCAATATTTATGAAATATAAACTCTTTATAGTGTTTGTAGACTTTAGTAAAGCTTATGACAGAGTCCCCAGATACAAATTGCTAGAACTGTTGAGGGATATGGGATGCGGAAAGGTAATGTTGTATGCCATAAAAGGCCTATATTGTGGCACAAAATCAATTTTAGGTTCTGCCATTATCTTCACTGCCATTGCAGTCCGCCAGGGGGCGCCATCTAGTATTATTCTTTTTTTGTATTTATGTGAACGAGTTAGTAAAATTAGTGAAAGGTGCAGTTGTGGTTGACGGTTTTTTGGGTTTGATATCAATACTACTTTTAATGGACGATACCGTGCTTCTTTCCACCACGCGATCAAATTGTATAGATAAAATAAAGGCATTGAATACTTATTGTAAAGATTTTGGTATGGTAGCGAACGATAAAAAAAACAAAGTTATTTGTTATAAATGGTTCGAATGTTGATAGAGAAACTATATTGGAGGATGGTTTATCTGTTAAACAATGTGATACATATACATACCTCGGCTCCCCTTTTTCAGAGGATGGTAAAATTTCTACTGTATTGAATTTACATTTAACCTGCTGCGAGGATACTGCGAATAAGTTTTCAATTTTTTGTGCTAAGAATTCAGAAATGCCTTTTTCCGTTTGTCCGTTTTAAACGGAAGGTATTTGATGCTCGTGTTATTTCCTCTCTATTATACGGTTGTGAATCACGGCTCTCAAATAATCTTAAACCAATTGAAGATTTTTACCACCGTATGATTAGATCAATGCTTGGTGTACGTAAGCAGACTCCCATTGCCTTGTGCTGTTTGGAAGTAGGTTTGCCCCCCTTGACTCATTATGTCAACTCCGCCCGGAAAAAATTTGTTGTTAAATACAGTACAGTTAATGATTCAGATGTTCCTTATGTGTCAATCCTAAAGTTATGTAGGGACTACAATAATACTCCCGGTATGCTCTCCTTGTGAAATCTAAAGAGTATAATAACTCTGACCCTCTTCATTCAATACGTAACGGAGTATTAGATAAACCTGACTCTGCTACAAAATTTGTAACTTATAGAACTATTTTTAACCCTAGATTGAAACCCGTTGAAATTTACATTTCCTCTGATATATATATTCCAGATTATCAACGATTAGCTTTTAGTAGGCTCCGCTTGATGTCCCACAACCTACGTATCGAGACCGGACGTTGGAGTAGGTTACCACGCGAATGTAGGGTTTGTAGCTGCGATAGTGAATCAATACAGGATGAGCCTCATATTAATTTGAATTGCATTTTAACGAAGAAGTTAAGAGAACGTTTCGGCCACTTAAAGTTTGATAACATTGGTGTATTTTTCACTGAGAACGATTTAAAGGAGGTATGCAGATTTATATTTTGAAATTCAAATGATTGAAAGACATGTAATTTGTACTGGAAAGGCTATACTATATATACTATATATATACTATATTTGGCGGTAAATTCAAATCTGTTTTAACATTGAATACATGAATAGTATAGAGAAGTCAGCGAGTATTGAATCAGTTTAACTCTTAACTCACTCATCCGTTGTTGTTTTTTCTATTTTGGGGCTTCGAGCAGCAGGCGAACAACTAAAGCTGACTGGTTAACTAGTCTGGGTCTTCGAACAGCACATTCATTCATAATAATATTTTATCATATTATATGTCATAGACAAATATAGCAGTATTGGCAGAGGCATTATACACCTATCAGCCTATTGTTATTACAGTAGGCCTACTGCACATGCAGTATCAGTAGCTACTACAGTAAGAGGTTTACAGTATGAAGTCTACTGCTCTAGCCCTTGACCTTTTAGTACGTACCCACGTACATACTGCAGCTCATTGTGTACAGTTTGTATTGGAAATATGATACTTCTGTAATTATAATCAACCGCCAAAAAAATATCAATTCACAGCGCCTTTCTATCATCTATCACCTATCTACTTGAAATCTACTATTAATATACTAGGTATTAAGTGTATAATTGTTTCAATTAATGCTCTGATGTAATTATAACTGATAGATGCAAATAATAAATGTTCTTAACATTTTAGTGATAGAAGTTAAGCCAAATCCCCCGACCCCCCCCCCCCCCCCCCCCCCTCCTCAATTTTCAATTTTGCTCGAAGTCCCAGACTAGGTAACCAGCCAGTTTAGTTGTTCACGTGCTGCTCGAAGCCCCAGACTATTTAACCAGTCAGCTTAGTTGTTCACGTGTGCAGCTAGAAGTTCCAAACTAGGTAACAAGCCAGTTTAATTGTTCACGTGCTGCTCGAAGTCCCAGACTAGTTAACCAGTCAGCTTAGTTGTTCACGTGATCACGTGCTGCTCGAAGACCCAGACTAGTTAACCAGTCAGCTTAGTTGTTCACGTGCTGCTCGAAGCCCCAGACTAGTTAACCAGCCAGTTTAATTGTTCACGTGCTGCTCAAAGTCCCAGACTAGTTAACCAGTCAGCTTAGTTGTTCACGTGCTGCTCGAAGTCCCAGACTAGTTAACCAGTAAGCGTAGTTGTTCACGTGCTGCTCGAAGACCCAGACTAGTTAACCAGTCAGCTTAGTTGTTCACGTGATCACGTGCTGCTCGAAGACCCAGACTAGTTAACCAGTCAGCTTAGTTGTTCACGTGCTGCTCAAAGCCCCAGACTAGTTAACCAGCCAGTTTAGTTGTTCACGTGCTGCTCAAAGTCCCAGACTAGTTAACCAGCCAGCTTAGTTGTTCACGTGCTGCTCAAAGTCCCAGACTAGTTAACCAGTAAGCTTAGTTGTTTACGTGCTGCTCGAAGCCCCAGACTAGTTAACCAGCCAGTTTAGTTGTTCACGTGCTGCTCAAAGTCCCAGACTAGTTAACCAGTCAGCTTAGTTGTTCACGTGATCACGTGCTGCTCGAAGTCCCTGTAAAAGCTTTTACTGAATTGTCCGGTTATTTTTCCTTATTTTTCCCGTAAAGTACTCTGTAGTTGGTTTACCAGGCATAAAAAGGCCGTGTCCTTGCTGTACTGGTGTTTTAGCGGACATAAGAGCTATTTCTTCTGTATTTGTACTTTAGAGGACATAATCCGTAATTCCGTGACGTAAAAGCTCGATACTCTTGAAAACAGTGTCGCTACCATGACGACAGCTAGCAGCTGATATTGCCACGTCGACGTTTCTTTGTTTCTCTGTTCTCTCGTTGTTCAGGTTGACCAATCAGAGCGTTTGTTGTCTTTGTGTTGGAGGTATATACAGAAACTCAGTAGTTCAGTGTTATGTTTTTGCCCAGAGCCTAAGAACCGGCTTTGGCACCTCCGTGTTTCAGTTTTTAGTCTTACACTAGTAGGTTTAATTATAAAGGGCATATATCCTTTAACTGACGTACCGATAAAACTCATGGAATCACTGCTAACTGATCATACATACTGACTGCTGAAACATTGCAAACTCATAACAATCAGTGTTCAGTTGTTGTTTTATACTGCTATTTACTGTCAGTTCTTCATAATATGGTTGATGAATTATTATATTTGGAATAACGATAAACAACCCCGAAACCCAATATTCTTGATATACCGAAGGTAAGAGAGAAAGGTTACCAATAACGATTGTGACTTATGTTAAAGTGGTTTGAAGTGAATCCAATGTTATTTGATAGACCCTACATGAGTCAGCCTGTGTTCCTTTTATATGTGACTAAAATCAGTGAAGATTGGCAGATTAGTGTGCAGTATTGTGCAGCATTGTGTATGAGTGAGTCTGTTAAAGAAGCAATTCCTAAAGAATGCGCCATATATGTGAATTATAATTAAGCCATATCGTTGTGAGTAGTTTAAGTCATAACTCTGTTTATAGATAAAGCGCCACGTCCTAAAGGAACTGTTAATATTACCGAAGGTGAATAATATTGTCAGAGATTATATAATACTGTCAGTCGAATAATACATTAGGCTTACATAGCAACAAAATTAAACCGTCGAACCCAATCTCCCGGGAATATCCAGCGGGTGAATGGTCGCGCACGGATTGGTTTCGACTAGTGTAGTGAATCAAATACTTGTCATAGGCTAAAAAGCGATTTAATATCTAGAAGACATCTTAATTTGGCGGGTTAAACTGCCAAAGGTCTGAAAGCGCGAACATTAAAGGATATATGCCTCTTTGTTGCAGTAAGCAATAAAGTTGAGAGTACCGGTCAACCGGTAAACCTGAACCGGTACACTCTGTAGGTCAGTAGGCCTAACTGTTCTAACCGGTACTTCAGTATAAGTACACTACTACACTAGTATTATTCGATTTGATTATTGCATACCGGTAGGCTGTTTAAGGGATTAGGGATTGATCACCCCTTATACCTTTATATGGTTTACTTATTTCTGTCAAGTTTTATTTATTTGTAGGCCAGTATTGAACAGAAGGCGTGTAAGCCTGATCAGATAGTACAGACGATTTGTAGGCTGAGCGGTTGTCTGATTGCTGTTAAGTCCGAACGAATTGCAGTGTGTGTAGATCACCTGTCCGATTAAGTACGATTAGGCAGTAGGGGCAGCGAACGCTGTAAGGTAATCCCCCAACTAAAGAATAAGTCGCACTACTGGGTTAGAGCGCATACTCCCTAATCATTTCGGAGTCTGCATATGTCCTGTGGTTTATTTAGGCTTGAGAGTGGTCTGCCATCGTTTAGTCTGTACTTTGTTTGTGTAAGTCTGTACGGGTAGCGTATAATTTTATTTAGATAATTTGTAGGCTGGATAGTTGTCTGGCTGTTATTAGGTCTGAACGGATTGCCGCGTGTGTAGATCATCTGTCCGATTAAGTACGATTAGGCAGTAGGGGCAGCGAACGCTGTAAGGTAATCCCCCAACTAAAGAATAAGTCGCACTACTGGGTTAGAGCGCATACTCCCTAATCATTTCGGAGTCTGCATATACCGTAGTTTGTTTAGGCTTGATAGTAGTCTGTCAGTGTTCGGTCTGTATTTTGTTTGAGTAGTTTGTACGCGTAGCGTAATATTTATTATTCAGAGTTTATGCGATTATCCGCAACATTCATTCCCCAAGTTTGTTCCTACAGTAATTGTGTTTGTTATACATACCGCTATAGTTAAATTAACCCCGGTACTACACGGGCTGCTCGGCGTAGGTAAAGACTGGTGATTTTGTGCATCGGTCACTCCAGCAGATGCCGTGGTTCTTTTAGCTGTTCAAGTATATTTAACTACTGATTGTCTGTTATATAAGTACTCGTACCTAATTTAGGGTTTAGTGTACAGTACTTTCCGAAGTAATTATTGTAGACATTATATTTGTGTTGTAAAGTGGTTGATGATAGGCACATTCGATTAGCTCTATTAACTTCTAGGTAGGAACACTCCGTGATACATAACGTAGAACCTATAGCGATACGGCTATAGGTCGTCAGGCGGTGGTATTTTCCTATCTAGACAACGCAGTGTATTTACTACTACTTATTATTTCAAATACCGTAGTACTCTGTCCGTTGTAATAACCGGTTATCTAACCCTTTGTTAGGCTGGTTTGTAGACTTCTTGTAAAATTACCCTAAAATTTCGTATTTGTGTTTTTGTAAATTTTTGTGTTTATTTAGAGATTGTAATCTCACCCGAATTGTACGTAATTTGTAGTATTAAGTAACTTAGGTAAATTAGAATTATTGAGTTATATATATATTATTGAGTTAAAAATTGTTAAATAGTACTTCTGACCAAAATACTGAATAATACTGCTGTACCCGGTCTATGACTGCAGACTTTATGATTTTAATATAATTTATTAATCCACTGTGGTGAATGGTCCCATGGCTGATGCCGAGGAATACATAAAAATTCAGAATGAGGTTATCTCTCTAGTAAAACTAATTAAAGAAAAGAAAAATGTGAACAACGGCGTGGAACGTCAGCTAATCGACGGACTCACAAGGATGACTTCAATGTATACCATTGTAGTTGGTAAACTTGCGGATGCCCGCGCGGAATCTATAACCTCAAAGAACGCTCTCATTGAATGTAAAAATACGGCCGTCCAGCCATCTCCCCGATATTCTGATGCCCTGCGCACCAACCCCGCCAATGGTGCCGGACCAACGCTCCTCTCATCGCACTCTACCAACACTCCGACCACCCAGAGCACTTCCCCACCTGCCGCGGGTAGGCCCAACGGAGCGGCAAGGCCACCAACTATTCGCGGCAACAGACAGGGAGGAATACTTCGCGCAGTCCCCCCTACACAACCACAGCGCAACGCGCCGGGCCCCCGCAAAGCCCACATTCACATTGGGCGTCTCGACCCGGAGGTAACCAGCAAAGATATTGGCGACTACCTTAAAGCGGAGGCTATCCCCTTCGAGGAGGTAATCGCCATACAACCTCACCCCGACTCCATATATAACAGCTTCCATCTTATCGCCGACCAAGACGACCGCGACAAACTAATGGACCCATCTCTCTGGACGGAGGGTATAACAATAAGAAATTACCGTTTAACCAACGCTGAACGGGAAACTTTTGGACTTAAACCTCGCCGACCCTGGCTGAACCGGCCGGAGTCGAGTTCAAACTGACAACCACCATTCTGCCAACTCCACACTTACGCGCGCGCAGACAACCCGCACCCCCTCACTGTATCACTATGGAATGTGGAAGGTATTAAATACCTCACGGACCACCTCCCAGATAATGAACTTTACTCTCACTCGGATGTTCTTCTCTTCACGGAGACATTCCATACCTCCACTACCTTTAATACAACTGAATACTATCCTTTCACGAGCCCTGCAGTGAAGCCCACTAGAGGCCGCCCCTATGGGGGCCTACTGATACTATGTAGACCCAATTTAAACCCAGCAATAGTCGCCAGAGATGAATCGTTTATTGCTATTAAAACTATAGCAGCACATTTCATTGTCTTCTACTTCAACCCGGATTACGCAATTGAAGACATAACATTATCAGTAACTAACGCACTATCCTACACTCACCCAGATATACCCATTATCATTGGCGGGGACTTTAACTGTAGACTTGACAGTGGTATTCGAGGGACAAAACTATGCAGCTACTTTAATAATCTAGGATTTATATGTATCAACAACCCAACTGAACCTACCTACATTTCACCACAAGGCGAAAGTCTTATTGATCTTCTATTTATAAAGTACCCGGGGTCATTCCCAGTCGATCTCCAGACAACAACGGTCTCTATCAATCCGATTCGTAAACACCAGCGTGTAACAGCATTGATTACCATTCCGGCGGTCAACCCCGACATCAGCTGCAAACCTATTCGGGTTAGCAGGAAGTTGGATATCAGTCATCTACGTGGATGCCTCGATGTACAGTCTCTAGAGGAGGAACTCTCCGGGAACTCAGACATAGACTCTGCTATACAGTTAGTAAATGATGCAATACTCGAATCGACCGAAACAATCCCCCTCCGCCGAGCCCATGGTAAACCTTGGTTCGATTCTGACTGTCAGCGACTAAAGGGAACCTTAGTTGAGTCAATGAAGAAGAGGAACGACTCTAACTCCGATAAACTCGCTTTCTGGGAACAACGCAAACAATACAAAAAGCTTATAAAGTTAAAGCGCTTGGCCTACGAAGAAAACTCACTTAGGAAACTTATAGGAAAAGTGGAAATTAAACCCTGGCTTTTATTCAGAGACTACAAGCCTAATGTTGCCCCTATAGATGCTTCCCGCCTTGAGTCCCACTTTCGGAATTTACTTGGAACCCGGGTGGATCCTCCTAACTGTGAACCAATCCCAGTCACCACGGAACACGAGCGTAGCACCCCCGAATGGTACAACGAGACATTCTCCAACACCGAAGTTCTCACAACCATTAATGCTTCGGCAAACAACAAAGCAAGTGGCCCGGATAAAATATTTTATGAGCACCTTAAACAGGCAGCCCCTTTCTTGGTTATATTAATAACTCTACTCTATAATGTGTGCCTCAATACAGCGAAACTCCCTTCGATCTGGAAAACCAGCGTAATCAATATTATATATAAAGGCAAAGGTGACGTCACAAATCCGGATAACTATCGCGGTATCGCCCTGATCTGTGTGACCCTCAAGATCCTAACCTCGCTAATAAATAATCGGGTTAGGCAATTCATCTCTCATTATCTTCCTCCAGAACAGTACGGTTTCCTTCCGGGTAAGTCAACCAAACAAGCCATTTCCCAACTCATCGATGACATATCCGCCGGTTTCCATTCCCCTTCACGGCAGCAACGTATAATATACGCGGCTTTCATAGATTTCCGTAAGGCGTTCGACATGGTCCCCCGCACTAAACTACTTTACAAAATCTACAACGCAGGTATCAAAGGGAAGGTTTACGATCTAATAAAGGAGCTACTCGACAACAGTTTTAGAGTTTTCGATGGAATTCGCTTCTCGAATATTATCCAACAGTTGCGTGGCATTCTTCAAGGAGACTGCCTTTCTCCAACATTGTTCATTATATTTATTGCTGACCTCGCAGCCGTTATCCGTTCAGCAGGCATTGCCATTATTAAATTCCTGTTCTATGCCGACGATCTCGTTATCTACTCGAACAATAAGGAGGATATACAGGCATGTTTAACTGCGCTCCATGGATGGTGCCTCTCCAACGGAATGGAAGTTAACTTGGTTAAGACCAAAGTAATTAAATTCCGTAAAGGAGGCCGCCTCGCTGTCAACGACAACTTCACTTACGGGGCCAACCCAGTTGTTATCGCGAGCAGCTACGAATACCTCGGGGTCGTCCTACAGTCTTCGCTCTCCTTCACACGACACATCCAGCAGAAAAAAGAAAGCGCCTCCATAGTAACTGGTTCACTAAACCATCTCCATCTACTATCAATATCTACAGGTATATCAATATTCAATATGAAAATTGCCCCATTGGTTACTTATTCATTTAAAGAAATCGGACGATTTTTCACTCTCGCTAATCTTAAAGAAATCGATAAAATTAAAAACAAATATTTAAAGCGAATGCTCTCTCTACACTCATCAACCTCTTCCACTCTAGTGCTGCATTTAACTCAAGAAAAATCATTCGTTGAGTCCATACTCACCTCCAGCCCCAATATATTCGACACCAATATCGTTTCGAATTACCGCAGTTACCGCCGTGAACGCGAGCTAAACTTCCACGACGAAGGTTACCAGCGTGGTCCGGGTTTCCAATGCGAAATCTGGAAACGCGCCGGACAACGTAATCGACACGTAGTTACGAGGGCAACCGCCCACGGGTTTCACTTCCGTGTCTGCTCAACCGCTACACCGTTCCACGAACTCACATCCACCTGCTGCTGTACATACTGCGGCGAGCCCTGCGATGACCGTTACCACGTGCTCGTCTGTGCGATGTGCCCACCGCTGTCACAACTGGCTGCTTCATAGTCATCTTCCAGTTAAATAATAATAATAATATTTTATACTTAATATTTATTTTACAAGTGAACGACCTTTTACTGTGTGTTTTTATAATTAATTTTACCGCATATTTACCCCGCCCGGGGTGTATTGAAATATATATAAATTAGAATTATTTGTTTTAGTGTCCTATAAGTAACACTTCACTGAAAGCGTACCGCTTTGTGTAGTGATTACTCCCCAGAAATAATAACATTTATTTCAAATATTGACAAAGCCCATTAAAACGGGTATATATATATTATAAATCAAATCTAACGATTTATAAATAGTAGGCCTACCATAAAACCATTAGGTCTCAATATCAGTTGGACTACTGTTCAAATAACGGTAATAAAGTAAGTAAAGTAACAAGTAACCCTTGAAATTCAGAAATTCAGTTATTTAAAATAATTGATATACCGGTATTTACAGTAGGCTTATTATATTTATTTCTATAAATTTTAGGTTGAAATCATACCGGTATTCTGTAATTAATTCTAGTTTGTAATTATACTTATATATATACACTATAAGTGTAAACTGCATACCGGTATTTACGATAGGCCTATTATCTTTATTTCTATAAATTTAGGCTGAAATTATACCGGTACTTGTAATTAATTCTAGTCCAGAATTATATATGCTACAAACTGTGAGCTGTATACCGGTATTCCGATAGGCCTGTTATATATTTATATATATTTGTGCTAAAATTATACCGGTATTCTGAGATAAACCTAGTCTGTAATAATACTTATATATACTATAAGCATACCGGTATTCTAATATATTATATATCACGCTACACTGAGTAGCAGTACCGGTAATTAATTACTAGGCTATCAGTTAATACTGAGTTACTAGACTTGCTCAGACTGTAATACAGCAGTAGACATTCAACTGTACACATAAGCATGTCTGACGCAAAGCAGAACCTGTCAGACAGTCTACTAGATACAACCGAGAGCGAAGTGACAGCAGAGAAACCACATAAGAGAGATGCCATTGACATCTATCTATCAGACTATCAGCGTTTTTTAGGTGATGACGAGTTGAGGAGAAGGTTAGAGGGACTTAGCCCTAATAGTGAAGGAACCAAGCTTGTGTTGGATGCCATCGATGTGGAAATGAGGGCTGCGAATCAGGCTAAATTCGATGAACAACTCCGCATCGCTAGAGAACAAGAAGAACAAGTAAGGAAAAAACGTATAGAAGACAGAAAGATAGCAGCAGTGGCAGAGGCAGAAAGAAAAGCGACCTTGGCAGAAGCAGCGGCAGAGGCAAAAGCGGCAGCAGCAGAAGCAGAGGCAAAGGCAAAAGCGGCAGCAGCAGAAGCAGAGGCAAAGGCAAAAGCGGCAGCAGCAGAAGCAGAGGCAAAGGCAAAAGCGGCAGCAGCAGAAGCAGAGGCAAAGGCAACAGCGGCAGCAGCAGAAGCAAAGGCAGAGGCAAAAGCGGCAGCGGCAGAGGCAAAAGCGGCAGCGGTGGCGGAAGCAGAACGGAGAGCGGCTGAAGAGATCGCCCAACTGGAGTTGGAAAATCTTCAAGAGAAGCAAGACGACTTCAGTAAACAGTTAACAGCTAGTAATATGCAGATGATGAATAGATCTACTCCCAAAAGACAGGGATATACATCATCTGAAGAAGGCGATACCACCGATACTGAAGGTAAGAGAAATAGATCTCGTCTAAGTAGACGTAAAAGAACATTCCACCGTCATAAATTGCCTGATTTGCCTCCAGCTGTTAGAAGGCAACTAAATAACACCAACTTAGGCAGCACAGAACCCACAGACCAAATAATTAAAATAGAAAGACTCCCTACTATAGTAGATGAGCCTGAAATAATTAGGCCTGTTTTTGAAATCACCCCTTCGGTGATAGACACACCTGTGCTCCCTGAAGCTACCTCTAAATTCCCTCTGCATAGCACTAAGCTACCTGTGCCCAGTAGAACTGCCCAGGAGACAGTTCAGGTCCTGGACCCCGAGCGAAATATTACTGATTTGTCGCCCGTTGTCCCTCGTCTGCCCGCTACGACGTTGGCGGATCCCGTTTCGGCGGTTGATTGGGTGGACGAGAGACGGCGGGGGATGGACATTCTCCTCGGAAAGATGGAGGAGAATCAAGCACGCTCCTCTCAACAGGTCCGAGAGTTAGAAGGGACTGTTCAACAGTTAAAGGGCACAGTAAGGGAAAGTAGGCTAGAGTTGCAAGAAGTGCAGCAAAATATCGCGCTAGAACGCGATAAATTAGTAAATTTACAAAAGGGTATACCACCACCCCCTGTAATAATGTGTCAACCTGTTAGGTCTGAAGTATCTCATGCGCAAGGTGTGGAGCCTACACGCATCTATACTGCTAGCGAAGTAGAAACTCCTATAGTGAACCCTATTAAGGGTAATTATAGACCTGTTGATAATGACATTCCCTATAGACCTGATCATAATCCGAGAAATTTATATACCGATAACTCGATATTAAATAACACGATGGCCCAAGAAAGTTTTACGCGTCAAATGGCTAGAACCGAAGCCCGGCAAGCGGTGAAGGTGGGAGAGATTGTCAAGTTCAATGGAGATGAGATGAAATGGTTACCTTTTAATGAATATTACAAAGATAACATACAGAACTCTGTACTATCTAACGGAGAGAAACTTAGATTCCTCATCGAATGTTTGGAAGGACCTCCCAAGTCAATGGCGTTAAAATTTATTGGACATCCAAATGGATTAAGACAAGTTTGGGATACACTAAACATCAGGTATGGTAATAGGAATGACATAGCTGGGTATTTGTATGCAAAATTAATGGCGCCCCGAAAGTTTCTTAGCAGCGGGATTATAGAGTTTTCCGATGAGATTCAGGAGATCTGTAGACAATTAGATTGGCTAGGTAAGTCTCATGAATACCAGAATTCTATGGTTGTAAGAGCCTTAGCATCTGCTTTGCCCAAGGGTGGAGTAGGTACACGCTGGGATAAGAAGGTGTTATATATGATGGAACAACAACGACGAGACCCTACCATGACTGATCTCATGTCATTCTTAGATAGAGAAGTGAAATTACAGCTCCTAAGGCAGTCCAGAGAGAAGACATTGGAAAACAAGGTAAGTGAGAAACCCGTTTCTAGGAGAAGGGTAACACCAGTATGTTATACCGACGACGGTGAAAGCCAAACCTCTCAAGGAGAGGACAGCGGGAAAGACACTGACCGGCCTTATTATGTCAATAAAATGCCTAAAGAACAGGTAAGTAAATCCAAGTCTCGACCCAATGACAGAAGGGAACCGGTACAAAAAACCCCTCCTACGTCTCCTAAAGGAATTCAGGTGAGAAAGCCCGAGGAAAGAACAAGTGTGCACCACATAGCACAGGTTAAAGTAAGTAACATCAAGCCGAAATGTGTGCTGTGCGACGGGCCCCACCGTTTAAATGCGTGTGATAAATTCCTGAGGAAATCACTCGAGGATAGACGTGAAGTCATGTGGGATAAGCGGTTGTGTTATAATTGCCTCAGACGAGGACACCAACGGCGAACCTGTAACTCCGACGCAAGGTGTGCAAAGTGCGGCGCAAATCATCATATCTTGTTGCACACGGAATTCGAACGAAACAGCCCGAGTCAGGTAAGTGATTCCGAGTTACATGTCCAATTCAGTGATGTGAACGACACTGATCAATCTGAGATGGAAGGATTCTATACGGACGAGTTCTCCGACCAAAACGAATCCTGTTACCTAATAAACACCACCGCAGTGTATCGAGCACTCGTGTATGAGAAAGACACAGACAGCGACCTTACCTTAACTACTTCCGATCAACAACCATCTTGGAAAGCGCCAACTTCCAATATAGGAATCCGAGAATTTCCTGTAGTCCAGTTACGAGTCCACGGACCTCAGAAGAGCTATATAGTGAACGCCCTCCTGGACTCCGGTAGCACAGGAACATTCATCGATAGGGAACTAGCCGAAGTCATCTTTGCTGGACAACCCAAGTTCCGAACCAAGCTAAACCTGTCAGGGATCATGCAGGTTTGGAATTCTACTGTAGCTGCCGACTATTATATATGTGAGTTGTCCACCCCCCAGGACGAACTAGGAGAACATAGCATCAGGTCAGTGAAAATGGTGACTATAAAGAACTTCGCTACTACTCAAGCAGACCTTTATAATTGGGACGAGGATGAGAGCATCCAACATCTTAACATACCTCGATTCCAGACTGATTACCCTGGAGTGCAAATACTCATCGGCCAAAACGCGCATGAGGCGCTGGAGACATTAGAGAAACGGCCTGCTCAACCGCAGCCCCTACAGACCTATGCGGTAAGAACTAGAGTAGGTTGGTACCTTACTGGACCTTCCCGTAGAACGCTCAGGGAAAGACTGCTTCAAGATCGCGTCTGCCAGGTGAGTGAATGGGAAGATGATACTAGTGAGGGAGACGACCCAACTGAGGGAACACCACACTCCTCAGATAATGACAACCTTAGCTCCAATGTAGATCAATGGAGATATTGCCCCAAGAAGTTTAATCCAACGGACATCGCTTCCAGAGGAACAACTCCTCAAGAACTGACAGATACTACAGACCGATTAGGTGAACCCGACTTCCTGAGTAAGGAGAATGAATGGCCTCCCCATCTTACTCCGACTGAGATTATACCAGCCAAGGGAGCGGAGAAAGTCGAACCTGAAACCCGGACGTGTGGATCGGAGTTATTTGAACCCGGGATAGATCTGTCGGTATTACATGTTGCCAGGGACGACGCCGTGGATCTGGGCCTCCCCTCCGCGAGTGGATCCTTCATGAAGATCAGAGAGAGCGATTGGAGCTCTGGAACATCAGACGTCTCGCAGGGACTCTCACCTCTCCTGCAGAGAGCGACGGACCACTATAGCTCCTGGAATCGGCTTCGTGACGCCGTCATATACTTTGAGCGATGTTTCTATCGTCACTATTCCAGGACGAAGAGGAAACCTGAAATTGTATTCAGGATGCAGCGACTCAATCACCCAGTCGGTCGTTTGTGTTTATCGGAAGGGAATGGAGGACTCCCCGGAAACTGTGGAAGGCAAGATTCTCTTCCCACGACCACCTCCCTAATCCTTCAAACATCTAGGGACTCCATAACGTAACAACATATGGAGTGGGTGTGTGACTCTATTATTTTATATTATTTTATTATTTTTATATTTATGTATGTATTACTATGTAATTCTATTATAATCGTTTTCTTTAATTTTATTCAGTAGAATGTTATTTTAGCGATTATTTAGTAGATTAGTGCAATATATATTCGCGTTTATTACTTAATTACATATATATTATATTTAATGCGACGGCAAGAAATAATTCTTTTTCTCTTTCCTTACTGTCCGTATTACATTACAAATACGTAACTACAGTAAGATGAAATGTCCGTACTTATTAAAGTACAATAAAGCCACTACTATATTTAAGTATTATTGGTAGGCAGAGTATTAGGAATGCAAAGTTCAGATCCTCGTGTCTCGGCTAAACCAAGCTCTGGGTAGACCTTGGAAACGACTTGCCTCTTCACACTGACATTGCTTCGTGCGATATTGCTCTCATACCGTATATTAAATAATACATATAGTAGCGTGATGTCCCTTTAACAGTAGCGTATAACGCAAAATAAATCTGTTAAACCCTTTGACCATCTGTAATTCTAGTCGATTAAGATATCGCGGCACCCACCGATATACTTGAAAGACAAATTCTAGAATCAGTGGTTAACGTCCCCAGACAAGTTCTGGAATAAATCGGTGCCCATCTCAAATATTAATTATTTAATATTTGCAAATCTAATAAATCAAAATCTGTAAAATTCAGATCCTTCAACAATTCTAGTCAATTAAGATATCGTAGCATTTACCGATATTCTTAAAAAAGACAATTGTCATAGAATTAAGGATCTTGTGTCCCTAGACATGTTCTAGAATCAAAATATGCCCATTTAATTATCAAATAATAAAATTTCAGGGAATAAATTTAAATTCATGTCTTTTAATGAATTTAATAAATTGCCATTTTACGCAATTTATAACATTCCCAAAATTCCATTAATTAATAGATCAAGGGAGCGGAGATTTATATTATTATGCGTATGCGTGTACGAAAGTCTCCCAAACATAGTCAATAGCCGATAAAATTCATAAAGTCATGTATAAAAACAGGACATTGACTATTAAAGAATTACTATTAAATAACATCCCAGATCTGTATGCATTGGAATCACCCTAATTCTACCGCTAGCTTTGCATAATGTCACCATAGCAACAACCACGCTAGAATTAGAATTGAGTTAAACGAACAATAGAAAGCTTGTCCCATTGAATAGCATAGGGAATAAATAGCACACTACTAGTATCCAAGGATACATAATAATACAGTGACATTCTGGAAGGCATTGACTAACGGACAAATGGCCCGAATGTGTGTAATTTGTGACAAGTTGTGTGTATGGTATTTGTGAGTTTATAGGTGAATGTTACTGCTAAGGTGTGTTTACAGTAGCCAGTCGCAATCGTAAAGTAACCTAACTCTCCAAGGAATACCTGAAGTACATCTAAGCCTTTGGGACGGACAGTCGAGTGACTTGTGCCGGTTGTCGTTGTCGTTGTGCGGCTACGTCGTTGGCGAAAGTACGGCGGCGACGACACATCGGCGCTGAGGATCTCGTACTGTCCGGGGGTTGATTGGGGTAGGCAGCGACGCCCGCTCGCCTAAATATAAACTCATTATAATATGGATAAACTCATATATAGCAGATATGACGGAGTTGATAGAAGATGGTCTTGGTATCGGGGAGCGATATACTCTACTTTTGCAAGCGTTTGTTGATAGCTTAATACGCGGTGACGTTAGTCTAACTGCTGCGGAGGACGATGGTCGTTATATCGAACCGACAATGTCCCAAGTGCAGCTCTCGCGAGAGTTGGACTATAGAAAATTCGCTGCTCGCTACACGCATTGTAATGGTATGTATATGGACTTCTTAACCATTGACCATTCTATCGATTTACACAATACGGACTATGTCGACTATATATCCTGCCCAGCGGAGTCTGAACCATAAACTGAAATTCGAATGCGAAAATTCTATTCGAAATCGGCTCGAAAGAAAAGACATTAAAGAAACAAATAAACGCGGTAACTCCAACATATATTTGGAATTCTTGATAGAATCATTGTAACTACAAATAAATATCATCCGCGTTTCCCCTACCAGACGTGCGTCTTGGGTATTATTACGGTAAATGCCCTAGACCCAGCCAATAAACGGAAAGACATAAACATCCACGGAAACGTTGTGTTAAATACAGTTGTGTTCGTTATATTTACTGGAGTTTCGAGCGAAACTTGTTTGACGTATCACCTATGCTCACTCGGCTCTAACGATCCTAGAGTAAACCTACGATCAGAGTCCCGGAATACTCGGTCAAACCTCCTCATTCCTTAGTTGGACCTCAGACCTGCGATCCTGGTGGTGTCGCGGATCCTCGCGGACTGTATTCACTGTTCAAAGATCTAGTGCTACCCTAACAATTAATCGGTAACACTCCGACAGTGATTTCTAGCTAGCCGCCCATCTTACCTAGCTGGATTATGACGCAGACACCTAATATCATTATCCAACCGTATGGTCGTCCCGTTTAACGCGATACAACCCTTCATCAAAGTGAAGGAGAGCGTTGTACGAAACGAGTTAAACGCTATTCTATAAAGATCAAAAAAGAAACCTGCGTTTGTTCAGATAAACGTAAGTTATAACAGTAAGTCCAATCGATAAACGAATTGTCTTTATCTCAGTTCGATTGTGAAATCCAGAATCTCTAAGAAGATATCGCACTTAGACAACCCCATTCTCTGCGAGAGTTTTTGGATGAACGTATCCAGCTACGAGCGGAGGAAAATCAGCTCGAGGAGAAGCATATCGAAACGGCGGATACCCCGACCACAATCCTACACCTTCTGATGCAATCATATTGCACCCTTCACCCAGGAGTTATGGCCCTCCTAGTAAAGTGGCTCCCCCCAAAGAGAAAAAGACTCTTGCTAGCCTCAAAAAACTGCGTAAACGCCGTCTGCGTAAGAAAGACTAACTGTTTAGAGTATCTTTATGTTTTAGAAACTGTGATTTTTATATTTTATAGACTGAAAATCCCATTTTCTGGGAGCGGTGTAAAAGCTTTTACTGAATTGTCCGGTTATTTTTCCTTATTTTTCCCGTAAAGTACTCTGTAGTTGGTTTACCAGGCATAAAAAGGCCGTGTCCTTGCTGTACTGGTGTTTTAGCGGACATAAGAGCTATTTCTTCTGTATTTGTACTTTAGAGGACATAATCCGTAATTCAGTGACGTAAAAGCTCGATACTCTTGAAAACAGTGTCGCTACCATGACGACAGCTAGCAGCTGATATTGCCACGTCGACGTTTCTTTGTTTCTCTGTTCTCTCGTTGTTCAGGTTGACCAATCAGAGCGTTTGTTGTCTTTGTGTTGGAGGTATATACAGAAACTCAGTAGTTCAGTGTTATGTTTTTGCCCAGAGCCTAAGAACCGGCTTTGGCACCTCCGTGTTTCAGTTTTTAGTCTTACACTAGTAGGTTTAATTATAAAGGGCATATATCCTTTAACTGACGTACCGATAAAACTCATGGAATCACTGCTAACTGATCATACATACTGACTGCTGAAACATTGCAAACTCATAACAATCAGTGTTCAGTTGTTGTTTTATACTGCTATTTACTGTCAGTTCTTCATAATATGGTTGATGAATTATTATATTTGGAATAACGATAAACAACCCCGAAACCCAATATTCTTGATATACCGAAGGTAAGAGAGAAAGGTTACCAATAACGATTGTGACTTATGTTAAAGTGGTTTGAAGTGAATCCAATGTTATTTGATAGACCCTACATGAGTCAGCCTGTGTTCCTTTTATATGTGACTAAAATCAGTGAAGATTGGCAGATTAGTGTGCAGTATTGTGCAGCATTGTGTATGAGTGAGTCTGTTAAAGAAGCAATTCCTAAAGAATGCGCCATATATGTGAATTATAATTAAGCCATATCGTTGTGAGTAGTTTAAGTCATAACTCTGTTTATAGATAAAGCGCCACGTCCTAAAGGAACTGTTAATATTACCGAAGGTGAATAATATTGTCAGAGATTATATAATACTGTCAGTCGAATAATACATTAGGCTTACATAGCAACAAAATTAAACCGTCGAACCCAATCTCCCGGGAATATCCAGCGGGTGAATGGTCGCGCACGGATTGGTTTCGACTAGTGTAGTGAATCAAATACTTGTCATAGGCTAAAAAGCGATTTAATATCTAGAAGACATCTTAATTTGGCGGGTTAAACTGCCAATGGTCTGAAAGCGCGAACAGTCCCAGAATAGATAAAACAACAACAATAACGGATGAGTGAGTTAAACCGGTAAGAAATAATTTATTCTGATTCAATGAATTACATTTTAAGTCTTACTCTATTCATGTATTCAATGTTAAAACAGATTTGAATTTACCGCTAAAATATAGGTGCCAGAACTAATCTGCCACCCTTTCCGCCAGTACAATTATACGCAATAATTTTTATTGTCCGTTTAAATCCTTTTTTTGTCATTTTTTTTTATTTTTTTTATGTCCTCCAAAAATCTAATGTTAGGTTCCATGCTACCGGTTTCTCTACTGCTGTTCTCTCAGGCTATCAGTACCGGTATTAGTATATATAGCACTATTTTGCTGTATTGTATGTACAGATGTAGGTATAAAGCAGGCATTTCTGTATTTTAGTACCGGAACCGGCACCGGTACTGCTGTAGGCCTACTGTGTAGCCTACCATTTAAATACGGTACTGGTAGGCCTACCGGCTGACCGGTTGTTTTGGTTAGAAAATCCCGCGTGGTTTGAAAATCTGTAACCTGCTCCTTTGCCTGATTTGGTAAAGTGACCGTTTATTGTTCGCGCTTTCAGACCTTTGGCAGTTTAACCCGCCAAATTAGGATGTCTTCTAGATAATAATTCGCTTTTAGCCTATGACAAGTATTTGATTCACTACACTAGTCGAAACCAATCTGTGCGCGATCATTCACCCGCTGGATATACCCGGGAGATTGGGTTCGACGGCTTAATCGTATTGCTATGTAGGCCTAATGTCTTATTCGACTGACAGTATTATATAATCTCTGACAATATTATTCACCTTCGGGAAATATTAACAGTTCCTTTAGGACGTGGCGCTCTACCTATATAAACAGAGTTATGACTTAAACTACTCACAACGATATGGCTTAGTTATAATTCACATATATGGCGCATTCTTTAGGAAATGCTTCGTTATCAGTCTCACTCATACACAATGCTGCACAATACTGCACACTGATCTGCCGATCTTCACTGATTTTAGCCACATATAAAAGGAACACGGACCGAATCATGTAGGGTCTATCAAATAACATTAGATTCACTTCAAACCACTTTAACATAAGTCACAATCGTTATATGTAACCTTTCTCTCTTACCTTCGGTATATCAAGAATATTGGGTTTTCGGGTTATTTATCGTTATTCCAAATATAATAATTCATCAACCATATTATGAAGAACTGACAGTAAATAGCAGTATAACAATATAAAGTATGCACAGGTTGTTTGATTAGGTATGGTATGTTATGTTTAGTTATGTTATGTTATGATAACGGATATATGTCCTTATAATTAAGCCTACTAGTGTAAGACTAAAAACTGAAAACACGGAGGTGCCAAAAGCCGGTTCTTAGGCTCTGGGCAAAAAACATAACACTGAACTGATAAGAATAACCTTATTTACAAAGGCTTCCACCCACCACAGAGAATGAGCATACAGATAGGAAAATTCAGTTCAGTAGATCTGTGATAGGTCGAAATCAAAACCAACTCAAATCCTATTGGCAGGTACAGAAAGCAGGGCTGTGGGGCAACCTTCCCAAGCTGGTTGGACGATCGAACATAGCCCAGATCCCTTCGTACAGCAAATCAGCCAATCAGCCGGTAGCTTGCACTATTCGAGCTAGAGATCCCTTTTAGAGTATTCCAGCGTCTTGGGGGGAACTGGTTAGCAAAGCAAACGAATCAGTTATCCCACAAAAGCTTTTACACTGCTCCCAGAAAATGGGATTTAAGTCTATAAAATATACAAAATCACAGTTTCTAAAATACGAGAATACTCTAAACAGTTAGTCTTTCTTGCGCAGACGGCGTTTACGCAGTTTTTTAAAGCTAGCAAGAGTCTTTTTCTCTTTGGGGCGAGCCACTTTACAAGGAGGGCTATCACTCCTGGGTGAAGGGTGCAATATGATTGCATCAGAAGGCGTGGGATTATAGTCGGGGTATCCGCCGTTTCAATATGTTTCTCCTCGAGCTGATTTTCCTCCTCTCATCGTTGGATACGTTCGTCTAAAACTCTCACCGAGAATAGGGTCGTCCAAGTTCAATATCGTTTACCGCTTGGACTTGCTGTTATAATTTAGGTTTATCTGAGCAAACATAGATTTCTTTTCTGATCTTTGTAGAATAGCGTCTATCTCTTTTGGTACAACGTTCTCCGCCACTCTGGTGACAGGTTATATCGTGTCAAGCCGGGACGATGGTAAGGGTTAAACGGCGATATTAAATGTCCGCGTCCCAATCCGGCTAGGTAGGATGGGCTAATATCTAAGAAACCCACAACTGGGGTGCCACCGTCTAATCGTTCAGGTAACACTAGATCTTTGAGCAGTGAGTACAGCTCGGGAGGATCCGTCATACTAATAGGATCAAGAGTCTGAGGCCTCACTAGGGAATGAGGAGCTCTGATCGAGTATTCCGAAACTCTGATCATTGGTTTATTTAAGGATCGTCTGAGTCGAACGAGCGTAGGTGATACATTGAACAAGTTTCGCTCGAAACTCCCGTAAGTATAGCGAGTAAAACCGTGTTTAAAGCAACGTCTCCGCGGATGTTTATGTCTTTCCGTTTGTTGGTTGGGTCTTGGGCATTCATCGCAATAATACCCAAAAACGTACGTCTTGTAGGGGAAACGCGAGTGATCTTTCTCCAGCTTACAATATTCCTCCATCCGTTCGAAGCTATTCGGTACAACAGGTAGCGGTCGATCGGCGGTAAGATACATCATAGGGGAATCGAGCCGTTTGAGTTCTACCATGCGGTCATGATGTATACCTTGAGGATATCGAGTTTCTAGATTTTGTTGACTGGCAATATTGAGATATGTTTCTATCAGGAATTCCAGATAATCGTTGAAGTCGCTGCGTTTATCCGGCTCCTCAACGTCTTCTCTTTCGAGTCTGTTTCGAATAGAATTCTCGTGTTCCATTCTCGGTTTATCGTTCCGCCTCCGCTGGGTAGGATATTTCAATCGTACCATTTCCCTTTTGGTGTCGACATTGTCCGTATCGTGTAAATCGATAGGATGACCAGTAGTTAAGAAGTCCACATACGTACCATTACGATGCGTATAGCGAGCGGTGAATTTCTTATAGTCCAACTCACGCGTGAGCTGCTCTTGGGACATTGGCGGTTCGATATAACGATCATCGTCCTCCGCAGCAGTTGGACCAGCGTCGCCGTGTATCAAGCTATCAACAAACGCTTGTAAAGGTAGAGTATATCGCTCCCTGATACCAAGATCATCTTCTATCAACTCAATCATATCTGCTATATAAATTTATCCATATTATAATGAGTTTATATTTAGGCGAGCGGGCGTCGCTGCCTACCCCAATCAGCCCCCGGACAGTGCGAGATCCTCAGCGCCGATGTGTTGTCGCCGCTGTACTTTCGCCAACGACGTAGCCGCACAACGACAACGACAACCGGCACAAGTCACTCCACTGTCCGTCCCAAAGGCTTAGATGTACTTCAGGTTTTCCTTGGAGAGTTAGGTTACTTTCACGATTGCGACTAGCTACTGTAAACACACTTTAGCAGTAACATTCACCTATAAACTCACAAATACCACACAACTGGTCACAACTACGCACATTCGGGCCATTTGTCCGTTAGTCAATGCCTTCCAGAATGTCACTGTATTATTATGTATCCTTGGATACTAGCAGTGCGCTATTTATTCCCTATGCTATTCAATGGGACAAGCTTTCTATTGTTCTTTTAACTCAATTCTAATTCTAGCGTGGTTGTTGCCATGGTGACATTATGCAAAGCTAGCGGTAGAATTAGGGTAATTCCAATGCATACAGATCTGGGATGTTATTTAATAGTAATTCTTTAATAGTCAATGTCCTGTTTTATACATGACTTTATGAATTTTATCGGCTATTGACTATGTTTGGGAGACTTTCGCACACTCATACTGCATAATAAGATAAATCTCCGCTCCCTTGATCTATTAATTAATGGAATTTTGGGAATGTTATAAATTGCGTAAAAATGGCAATTTATTAAATTCATTAAAAGGCATGAATTTAAATTTATTCCCTGAAATTTTATTATTTGATAATTAAATGGACATATTTTGATTCTAGAACATGTCTGGGGACACAAGATCCTTAATTCTATGAAATTGTCCTTTTAAGAATATCGGTAAATGCTACGATATCTTAATTGACTAGAATTGTTGAAGGATCTGAATTTTACAGATTTTGATTTATTAGATTTGCAAATATTAAATAATTAATATTTGAGATGGGCACCGATTTATTCCAGAACTTGTCTGGGGACGTTAACCACTGATTCTAGAATTTGTCTTTCAAGTATATCGGTGGGTGCCGCGATATCTTAATCGACTAGAATTACAGATGGTCAAAGGGTTTAACAGATTTATTTTGCGTTATACGCTACTGTTAAAGGGACATCACGCTACTATATGTATTATTTAATATACGGTATGAGAGCAATATCGCACGAAGCAATGTCAGTGTGAAGAGGCAAGTCGTTTCCAAGGTCTACCCAGAGCTTGGTTTAGCCGAGACACGAGGATCTGAACTTTGCATTCCTAATACTCTGCCTACCAATAATACTTTAATATAGTAGTGGCTTTATTGTACTTTAATAAGTACGGACATTTCATCTTACTGTAGTTACGTATTTATAATATAATACGGACAGTAAGGAAAGAGAAAAATAATTATTTCTTCGCCGTCGCACTAAATATAATATAAGTAATTACGTACGCAATAAACACGAATATATTGCACTATTCTACTAAATAATCGCTAAATAATATTCTACTAAATTAAATAAAACGATTATAATAAAATTACATAGTAATACATACATAAATATAAAAATAATAAAATAATATAAAATAATAGAGTCACACACCCACTCCATATGTTGTTACGTTATGGAGTCCCTAGATGTTTGAAGGATTAGGGAGGTGGTCGTGGGAAGAGAATCTTGCCTTCCACAGTTTCCGGAGAGTCCTCCATTCCCTTCCGGTAAACACAAACGACCGACTGGGTGATTGAGTCGCTGCATCCCGAATACAATTCCAGGTTTCCTCTTCGTCCTGGAATAGTGACGATAGAAACATCGCTCTAGGTACACGACGGCCTTACAAAGCCGATTCCAGGAGCTATAGTGGTCCGTCGCTCCCTGCAGGAGAGGTGAGAGTCCCTGCGAGACGTCTGATGTTCCAGAGCTCCAATCGCTCTCTCTGATCTTCATGAAGGATCCACTCGCGGTGGGGAGGTCCAGATCCACGGCGTCGTCCCTGGCAATATGTAATACCGACAGATCTATCCCGGGTTCAAATAACTCCGATCCACCCGTCCGGGTTTTAGGTTTGACTTTCTCCGCTCCCTTGGCTGGTCTAATCTCAGTCGGAGTAAGATGGGGAGGCCATTCATCCTCCTTACTCAGGAAGTCGGGTTCACCTAACCGGTCTGTAGTATCTGTCAGTTCTTGAGGAGTTGCTCCTCTGGAAGCGATGTCAGTTGGATTAAACTTCTTGGGGCAATATCTCCATTGATCTACATTGGAGCTAATATCGTCATTATCTGAGGAGTATGGTGTTCCCTCAGTTGGGTCGTCTCCCTCACTAGTATCATCTTCCCATTCACTCACCTGGCAGACGCGATCTTGAAGCAGTCTTTCTCTGAGCGTTCTACGGGAAGGTCCAGTAAGGTACCAACCTACTCTAGTTCTTACCGCATAGGTCTGAAGTGGTTGCGGTTGAGCAGGTCGTTTCTCTAATGTCTCCAGCGCCTCATGCGCGTTTTGACCGATTAATATTTGTACTCCAGGATAATCGGTGTCGAATCTAGGAATGTTAAGTTGTTGGGCATGATCATCTTCGTCCCAATTATAAGGTTCCACTTGGGTGGTAGCGAAGTTCTTTATTGCCACCATTTTGACTGACCTTATACTGTGTTCTCCTAGTTTATCCTGTGGAGTGGACAACTCACCTATATAATAGTCGGCAGCCACAGCAGATTTCCAAACCTGCATGATCCCTGACATGTTTAGCTTGGTTCGGAACTTGGGTTGTCCAGCAAAGATGTCTTCGGCTAGTTCTTTATCGATGAATGTTCCTGTGCTGCCGGAGTCCAGGAGGGCGTTCACTATATAGCTCTTCTGAGGTCCGTGGACCCGTAACTGGACTACAGGAAATTCTCGGATTCCTACATTTGAAGTTGGCGCTTTCCAAGATTGTTGTTGATCTGAAGTAGTTAGGGTGAGGTCGCTGTCTGTGTCTTTCTCATACATGAGTGCTCGATACACTGCGGTGGTGTTTATTAAGTAACAGGATTCGTTTTCGTCGGAGAACTCGTCCGTATAGAATCCTTCCATCTCAGATTGATCAGTGTCGTTCACATCACTGAATTGGACATGTAGTTCGGAATCACTCACCTGACTCGGACTATTTCGCTCGAATTCAGTGTGCAACAAGATATGATGTTTCGCACCGCACTTTGCACACCTTGCGTCGGAGTAACAGGTTCGCCGTTGGTGTCCTCGTCTGAGGCAATTATAACACAACCGCTTATCCCACATGACTTCACGTCTATCCTTTAGTGATTTCCTCAGGAATTTATCACACGCATTTAAACGGTGGGGCCCGTCGCACAGCACACATTTGGGCTTGATGTTACTTACTTTAACATGTGCTGTGTGGTGCACGTTCGTTCTTTCCTCGGGCTTTCTCACCTGAATTCTCTTGGGAGACGTAGGAGGAGTTTTTCTTACCTGTTCTCTCCTGTCATTGGTTCGAGACTTGAATTTACTTACCTGGTCTTTAGGCGTTTTATTGACATAATAAGATCTTTCAGTGTCTTTCCCGCTATCCTCTCCTTGAGAAGTCTGGCTTTCGCCGTCGTCTGTATAACACACTGGTGTTACCCTTCTCCTAGAAACGGGTTTCTCACTTACCTTGTTTTCCAGTGTCTTCTCTCTGGACTGCCTTAGGAGCTGTAATTTCACTTCTCCATCTAGGAATGACATGAGATCAGCCATGGTAGGGTCTCGTCGTTGTTGTTCCATCATATATAACACTTTCTTATCCCAGCGTGTACCTACTCCACCCTTCGGTAAAGTAGAAGCCACTGCTCTAATAACCATAGCATTCTGATACTCCTGAGACTTACCTAGCCAATCTAATTGTCTACAGATCTCCTGAATCTCATCGGAAAACTCTGATAATTCCGCTGCTAATAAACTTTCGGGGCGCTACCAACTTTGCATACAAATACCCAGCGATGTTATTCCTATTACCATACCTGATGTTTAGTGTATCCCAAACTTGTCTTAATCCGTCTGGATGTCCAATAAACTTTAACGCCATTAACTTGGGAGATCCTTCCAAGCACTCGATGAGGTATCTAAGTTTTTCTCCATTAGATAGTACAGAGTTCTGTATGTTATCTTTGTAATATTCATTAAAAGGTAACCATTTCATCTCATCTCCATTGAACTTGACGATCTCTCCCACCTTTACCGCTTGCCGGGCTTCGGTTCTAGCCATTTGACGCGTAAAACTTTCTTGGGCCATCGTGTTATTTAATATCGAGTTATCGGTATATAAATTTCTCGGATTATGATCAGTTCTATAGGGAATGTCATTATCAACAAGTCTATAATTACCCTTAATAGGGTTCACTATAGGAGTTTCTACTTCGCTAGCAGTATATATGCGTGTAGGCTCCACACCTTGCGCATGAGATACTTCAGACCTAACAGGTTGACACATTGTTACAGGGGGTGGTGGTATACCCCTTTGTGTATTTACTAATTTATCGCGTTCTAGCGCGATACTTTGCTGCACTTCTTGCAACTCAAGCCTACTTTCCCTTACTGTGCCCTTGAATTGCTGAACCGTCTCCTGCATCTGCCCGAGCAGGAGATCCATCCCCCGCCGTCTCTCGTCCACCCATTCGACCGCCGAAGCGGGAGTCGCCAACGTTGTAGCGAGCGGACGAGGGACAACGGGCGACAAATCAGGAATATTTCGCTCGGGGTCCAGGACCTGAACTGTCTCCTGGGCAGTTCTACGGGGCACAGGTAGCTTAGTGCTATGCAGAGGGAATTTAGAGGTAGTTTCAGGGAGCACAGGTGTGTCTATCACCGAAGGGGTGATTTCAAGAACAGGCCTAATTATTTCAGGCTCATCTACTATAGTAGGGAGTCTTTCTATTTTAATTATTTGGTCTGTGGGCTCTGTACTACCTAAGTTGGTGTTATTTAGTTGCCTTCTAACAGCTGGAGGCAAATCAGGCAATTTCTGACGGTGGAATGTTCTTTTACGTCTGCTTAGACGAGATCTATTTCCTTTGCCTTCAGTATCGGTGGTATCGCCTTCCTCAGATGATGTATATCCCTGTCTTTTGGGAGTAGATCGATTCATCATCTGCATATTACTAGCTGCTAACTGTTTATTTATGCAGTCTTGATTCTCCTGAATGTTTTCCAATTCTAATTGGGTGGTTTCTTCAGCCGCTTTCCGTTCTGCTTCTGCCACTTTTGCCTCTGCCTCTGCCGCTGCCTCTGCCGCTTTTGCCTCTGCCGCTGCCTCTGCCGCTTTTGCCTTGGCCGCTGCCTCTGCCGCTTTTGCCTTGGCCGCTGCCGCCTTTCTTTCTGCTTCTGCAGCTACCACTGCTGCTTTCTTTCTGTCTTCTATACGTTTTTTCTTTACTTGTTCTTCTTGGACTCGTGTGATGCGGAGTTGTTCATCAAATTTAGCCTGATTCGCAGCCCTCATTTCCACATCGATGGCATCCAACACAAGCTTGGTTCCTTCACTATTAGGGCTAAGTCCCTCTAACCTTCTCCTCAACTCGTCATCACCTAAAAAACGTTGATAGTCTGACAGATAGATGTCAATGGCATCCCTCTTATGCGGTTTCTCTGCCGTCGCTTCACTTTCCACTTGGGAAAAAGTAGCGTCTGTTGATTCTCCATGGGTTGAGCGCTCCTCCAGCTGAGCTTTCCACTGAGCTGTTCCTTGAACCTGGAGACTCACCCTTTGAAACCAAGTCTTTACGGCAACTTGCAACGACGTGTCTTGCCTTCGTTTAGAAGCCTCCTCAAAGGCCGATAATATTAGCCTGATTCGTAGAATTCTTTCTCTAACTTGATAAAGCAGTTGTCCCTGCTCTTGAGGTCCTTGTGGTTGTTGAAACAGTTGTCCTTTTACTCGCTCCATAGAGCTGAAGAATCCCTGTGCGTATCCGGCTGCGGACCTCTTCCACACAGCGGGATCTATGGTTTCTTTGGCTACTCCCATCCGATGTATGTCTTCCCAGGCAGCTTCTGATAAATCAAACGGGAGTCCGGGTCCGGGGAAGTTCCATTGCGACTCGACAATAGACTTCAGTTCTTCACTCGTGTATCCCGCATAATTATCTTTAGTTGATCGTTGACTTCTCGCCCAATCGATCTGGTGTTCTTCCACTGCAATCAATAACCTAGTGAGTACGGCTGCAGGAAGGATGAGAAGGGGATCCGAATAAACCGCATCCATCATCTTTGCTCCGCGTTCTGGTGTCAGTTCTACAGTATCCTCACTACTGGAGCTGTTGGGCCGTTGAGAAGTAAGTTCTTGGCTCGCGGGTTGTTGCTGTTCTGCTGCTTCTTGGTCCCGCTTGACCTGAGCTCGAGTGCCTATGATAGACCTACGATGTTGGACCAGCCTAGGTTCTGTTATTACTACAGGAGGGATGACCTTCCTCACAGTGGGAGGTGAACTGAACTTACGACTAGACGGTTCTACGCCTCTATCTGAGTCGCAGATAGTTACATCTAATAAACTGTCTGACAGGTTCTGCTTAGTATCAGACATGTTTATGTGTACAGTTGAATGTCTACTGCTGTATTACAGTCTGAGCAAGTCTAGTAACTCAGTATTAACTGCTAGCCTAGTAATTAATTACCGGTACTGCTACTCAGTGTAGCGTGATATATATAATATATTAGAATACCGGTATGCTTATAGTATATATAACTATTATTACAGACTAGGTTTATCACAGAATACCGGTATAATTTTAGCACAAATATATATAAATATATAATAGGCCTATCGGGAATACCGGTATACAGCTTACAGTTTTGTAGTATATATAATTATAATTCTGGACTAGAATTAATTATAAAGTACCGGTATAGTTTCAGCCTAAATTTATAGAAATAAAGATAATAGGCCTATCGTAAATACCGGTATATCAATTATTTTAAATAATTGAATTTCTGAATTTTAGGGTTACTTGGTTACTTTACTTACTTTATTACCGCTATTTGAGCAGTAGTCCAACTGATATTGAGACCTAATGGTTGTATGGTAGGCCTACTATTTATAAATCGTTAGATTTGATTTATAATATATATATACCCGTTTTAATGGGTTTTGTCAGTATTTGAAATAAATGTTATTATTTCTGGGGGGTAATCACTACACAAAGCGGTACGCTTTCAGTGAAGTGTTACTTATAGGACACTAAAACAAATAATGCTAATTTACCTAAGTTACTTAATACTACAAATTACGTACAATTCGGGTGAGATTACAATCTCTAAATAAACACAAAAATTTACAAAAAACACAAAATACGAATTTTCAGGGTAATTTTACAAGAAGTCTACAAACCAGCCTAACAAAGGGTTAGAAATCTGGTTATTACAACGGACAGGGTACTACGGTATTTGAAAATAATAAGTAGTAGTAAAATACACTGCGTTGTCCAGATAGGAAAATACCACCGCCTGACGACCTATAGCCGTATCGCTATAGGTACTACGTTATGTATCACGGAGTGTTCCTACCTAGAAGTTAATAGAGCTAATCGAACGTGCCTATCAACCACTTTACAACACAAATATAATGCCTACACTAATTACTTTCGGAAAGCACTGTACACTAAACCCTAAATTAGGTACGAGTACTTGTACAACATATAATCAGTAGTTAAATATACTTGAACAGCTAAAAGAACCACGGCATCTGCTGGAGTGACCGGTGCACAAAATCACCAGTCTTTACCTACGCCAAGCAGCCCGTGTAGTACCGGGGTTAATTTAACTATAGCGGTATGTATAACAAACACAATTATTGTAGGAACAAACTTGGGGAATGAATGTTGCGAATAATCGCATAAACTCTGAATAATAAATATTACGCTACGCGTACAAACCACTCAAACAAAATGCAGACCAAATACTGACAGACTACTATCAAGCCTAAACAAACTACGGTATATGTAGACTCCGAAATGGTTAAGTAGTATGCGTTCTAACCCAGTAGTACGACTTATTCTTTAGATGGGGGTTTACCTTACAGCGATGGCTGCCCCTACTTCCTAACCGTTCTTTATCGGACAGATGCTTTATACACACCGAAATTTCCTCAAACCCAACAGCAGCCAGACAACTATCCAGCCTACAAATTATCTAAATAAAATTATACGCTACCCGTACAGACTACACAAACAAAGTACAGACCAAACGATGGCAGACTACTCTCAAGCCTAAATAAACTACAGGACATGCAGACTCCGAAATGATTAGGTAGTATGCGTTCTAACCCAGTAGTACGACTTATTCTTTAGTTGGGGGTTTACCTTACAGCTTTGGCTGCCCCTACTTCCTAACCGTTCTTTATCGGACAGGTGATCTACACACACTGCAATCCGTTCAGACTTAACAGCAATCAGACAACAGCTCAGCCTACAAATTGTCTGTACTATCTGATCAGGCTTACACGCCTTCTGTTCAATACTGGCCTACAAACAAATAAAACTTGACAGAAATAAGTAAAAATCTCAATAAAAAACCAGGGCTGCAGTCCCTGATTAATTATTAAGGCCTACCGGTATATAACTATCAAAATCGAATAATACTGCTGTACCTATACTGCTGTAGGTACCGGTCCGGATGATCAGGCAGTCAGGCCTACTGGTTACCGATCGACCGGTACTTTCGACTAGATTGCTTACACCGCAATCCAGAAGCAATATCTGTTATTGTTCTTACCAGAACAATATTAAACTGTATTTAATGCCTACACTGCAATACAGACTAAATATCCGTTATTGTTCGCGCTTTCAGACCTTTGGCAGTTTAACCCGCCAAATTAGGATGTCTTCTAGATAATAATTCGCTTTTAGCCTATGACAAGTATTTGATTCACTACACTAGTCGAAACCAATCTGTGCGCGATCATTCACCCGCTGGATATACCCGGGAGATTGGGTTCGACGGCTTAATCGTATTGCTATGTAGGCCTAATGTATTATTCGACTGACAGTATTATATAATCTCTGACAATATTATTCACCTTCGGGAAATATTAACAGTTCCTTTAGGACGTGGCGCTCTACCTATATAAACAGAGTTATGACTTAAACTACTCACAACGATATGGCTTAGTTATAATTCACATATATGGCGCATTCTTTAGGAAATGCTTCGTTATCAGTCTCACTCATACACAATGCTGCACAATACTGCACACTGATCTGCCGATCTTCACTGATTTTAGCCACATATAAAAGGAACACGGACCGAATCATGTAGGGTCTATCAAATAACATTAGATTCACTTCAAACCACTTTAACATAAGTCACAATCGTTATATGTAACCTTTCTCTCTTACCTTCGGTATATCAAGAATATTGGGTTTTCGGGTTATTTATCGTTATTCCAAATATAATAATTCATCAACCATATTATGAAGAACTGACAGTAAATAGCAGTATAACAATATAAAGTATGCACAGGTTGTTTGATTAGGTATGGTATGTTATGTTTAGTTATGTTATGTTATGATAACGGATATATGTCCTTATAATTAAGCCTACTAGTGTAAGACTAAAAACTGAAAACACGGAGGTGCCAAAAGCCGGTTCTTAGGCTCTGGGCAAAAAACATAACACTGAACTGATAAGAATAACCTTATTTACAAAGGCTTCCACCCACCACAGAGAATGAGCATACAGATAGGAAAATTCAGTTCAGTAGATCTGTGATAGGTCGAAATCAAAACCAACTCAAATCCTATTGGCAGGTACAGAAAGCAGGGCTGTGGGGCAACCTTCCCAAGCTGGTTGGACGATCGAACATAGCCCAGATCCCTTCGTACAGCAAATCAGCCAATCAGCCGGTAGCTTGCACTATTCGAGCTAGAGATCCCTTTTAGAGTATTCCAGCGCCTTGGGGGGAACTGGTTAGCAAAGCAAACGAATCAGTTATCCCACAAAAGCTTTTACATTTATTGTATTAGAAAGGCCCGCCTCTGTAACCTGCTCCTTTCCTTCATTTTGTAAAGTGACTGTTTATTGTTTTGGTTAGAAAATCCCGCCTCTGTAACCTGCCCCTTTCCCTCAATTAATTAAGTGATCGTTTATTGTTTTGGTTAGGAAATCCCGCCTATGTAACCTGCTCCTTTCTCTCAATTGGTAATGTTATCGTTTATTGTTTTGGTTAGAAAATCCCGTCTCTGTAACCTGCTCCTTTCCCTGATTTGGTAAAGTGACTGTTTATTGTTTTGGTTAGAAAATCCCGCATCTGTAACCTGTTCCTTTCTCTCAATTGGTAATGTTATCGTTTATTGTTTTGGTTAGAAAATCCCGTCTCTGTAACCTGCTCCTTTCCCTCAATTAGTTAAATGATCGTTTATTGTTTTGGTTAGAAAATCCCGCCTCTGTAACCTGCTCCTTTCCCTGATTTGGTAAAGTGACTGTTTATTGTTTTGGTTAGAAAATCCGGCCTTAACCTGCTTCTTTCCATCAATTGGTAATTGTTTTTGGCTATAAAATGAGTGTTTTGCTACGTCATGTGGTAATCGATTATCGACAACAACCACAAACTATTAAATTTAGAGTCTTTTACCACAGGCGCATATGGAATTCTATCTCATAGTCTATAAATCATGGAATCATGGAATGTTTTGACACAGGCATAGTGAAACCAACTGTCCGACAGACCAGAAATCAACAAATTTTGAATGTTTTGGCATAGGCATGTTGAAATCAACTGTCTGACAGTCCATAAATCAGCAGTCTGACAGTTTGAAGAAATACATACATAAAAAGTCATTAAAAGGACAATAAAAGTCATTAAAAGGACAACAAAAGTCATTATGCATAATTCGTAAAAAAAGGAGGACAAAAAAAGTCAAATAAAAGGACATAAAAAATCACTGCCCAAATTATGTCTTCCAATCATTTGAATTTCCCGCGCTATGGAGCAGGGTGGCACCTTTTAGGGACTTGTACAGGCTGACAGTACCTGCTGACCTGAGTGAGTACTGCAGGATAAATAGTTTGAAATATTTTCCTAATACAAACTCTGATAAGTAGGCCTACTTTCACTGTATAGCCGTAGGCAGGTACATACAGTAGTAGGCCTGCTACTTTTCTTACTCAATTACTGAATTAATTTCACTGCCGCTGTCCAGCTGCCATTGTCTGATTGTGCAGTTGTGTATCATCGGCAACTTGCCGGTAGCCAGTTAGCAGGTTAGGATACGGTACCGTAATACAGTATTAGATTTAGGGATATGGCTGATTTTCTATGTCTATTGGCAGATTGGAGTCCGGCTGTAATTCATGAATCAAGTGACAGGGATTGGGATGATACCTCTACCAGTATTCCAAGCAATACCAGTAGGTCCAATGGAAGCGATGGGCCTGTGGATAAAGATGGTATGGTTGGCGAAATTAGGAGTACGATTGTCCAGAGTAATTCACTTAAACAACGGAGAAGCATAACCCGAGTCCCGGATACGGTCAGTGATAATACTATTCTTGCAGTTGAGACAGTAATGGCTAAAATTTTATGGGCGATTGATAGGCCTTCTGATTACGTTCAAATAGATGGTGATTTCGATCATATTAAACTTAAACCTCGTACCGGTTCCGGTACTAAATGTGATATGCGCGACAATCGCATAAGAAGATTTCATCGTAATAAGAGGTTACCTAGAAGGTGTTTTTTCTGTCCAAAATACGTTTCGAATAAAGAATTTTGGCATTCTTGGCACAACCTTAAACAGGAGCCAATACAACGGAAGATCACAAACCAAAAGCAATTTTCTGGTAGTGGAAGTAATAAATATGAAAACGAAAATGAAGCTGTCACTAATGTCAGATATAATGATTTTGCACCGTTTGTAACTACAAATGTGAGTAATGATGATTGAGGTGACGTGCATAGAGTTGGGACTGGAGGCATGGATTTTCAATGGGGGGTCTCCAATTTGCGTGACTGTGGTGTGGGGTGTGGGTTCTTTTTTTGTTGCAGGGCAGCTTTTCAACTTATATCTCTAATGATGTGTTAACTTTACTTTGAAATTCGCCTGTTACGTAGCGTAAGCCGCGTAACTGTAGCAAAAGTTGTAGCGATGTGGCTTGAAATGTTATATTCTTAAGTTGCTACCCTTTTCACTCTCGTTCAGTAGTTTAGGCATTCATAGTCATATTCGTAGCAATTTTTATTGTCAGAACTAACTATCAGATCAGGTCTTTTAAAGTGATATCTTTAAGCACTAATTCTCAGTTTTGAGTACCAAAATTTGCAAACCAAAAATGGCTCGCTGGTAGGGACTGTACGTCCCTACCAGCGAGCCATTTTTGGTTTGCATCTTCCATCTTCAGTGGCGCAGCCACAGGGGGGGTGGGGGAGGGGGCAATCATGTTATATGTTCCCGGCCTTTTTACACTTTTTATATTCAATTTAAAAGTCAAATAATCTTAATAAACTCTGATCGGGTACTATGCCTGTGAACTGTATGTCTGTATCTGCACTAACAATATAAGTAAACCTGATTGATGTAAAGGTGTGTTTCCATATCCCTAAATTTCGTATATTGTTTTGGTTAGAATCAAAAATAGAAAATAATTACTTTTTTTAATTCCCCGTTTCAAGATATTATGTCAATATAATATAAGATAGTATATTATTACTTTTAAAAAAATGACGGTTTTTTGTCCGCCGTGTCCGTCGAGGGGATAGATTTACTAATGTTAAGTTGCGAGTATCTTAGAATTCCGAGCAGCTCCCTTGGTGCGAAAATAAAGAAATTTGAAAGTTAACCATTATACATAAGTGAGCGATTGCCTTCGTCTTTTGGAGCGGCCGATCTATTCACCTCCCTCATAACGGCCGCTGCTGTGTCGTGTCAAACGGTTAAAATGTTTACCCCACCCAGTAAGGACTGAAGGAGGAGGGAGGTGAAAACATGTCAGTTTAAAATTTCTTTAAAATATCATTACGATATGTAAAACTATTCTTTGGGGGGGGGGGGGGGGGGGGTCCACTCTGGGGAACGTGGCTGCGCCCCTGTCCGTCTTCCAATCCCATCTATTTCTTGAAATTTCTATTTCTGTGTGATGCATGCTTGATTGCTCGTTACAGAATCCATATACCAGGTCAGCTTTGGGTTTGCTCAGTATATGTGCTGGTTGGCGGTGCCGGCAGTACGCAAGTACACACATACCACCGATGCCATACCTGGTAACATGGTAAACCTGGAATACGAGTATATACTGAATTTTCATGGCAACCAAATTAATCGAAACTTGAAAAATTCTACAAAAATAATATTCTTGGACTGGAAGTAATATTTGTATATATTGTATAAATAGTTTATGTAAAAAAAACAGCTTATGAAGAAGTATCAATTTAGAATAAAATTAATGTAATAATCTGCTAAAAAGCTAAACTACACTAGATTTTTTCACTTCCATTAGTCGCTATGTTTTTCCGGCGATGGTGCAACTCAATGATGGTCGTGAAAGAATTTACTAGTTTTTACCCAATGTGGGGCGAGCCACGCAGTCAGGGCGAGCCTTAGCGCGGTACATAGTAAGCACTAGTAAATAAGGCAAAATTCCATGTCCGTCTGTCTGTCTGTAATGAAAAATTCATTAATATAACATTAATAAATAGTAATAACATTTAAAATGTAATCTAACGTAATTTAATAACGTAACGTAATCTAACGTAAATTAATAGTATAATAGTAAATAACATTTTAAGATTTTAACCATTTTCAACCAAATTTTGTATGGGCATACTACAGAAAAAGTTCCAATATTTTTTAAAGTTACGGGCAAATACCTCTCGAACTTTTGACTCCAACCAAATCAAATCGAACTTTCGAACTTGCTCAAATTCGCGTGCTGCGCGACGCCCCACGAACGTGTATTAACTATTTAAGGTTTAATTTTAGAAAAATTGATATTTAAATTCAATTTTTATATAAATTTACAGAAAAACAAACAAAACCAGATTTTAAAACCATGCTGAATTTTCCATTTTTACCCTTTATGTGCAAAAATTATTTTTCTCGGGATGGAAAGGCAAGTACTCGTTAAACTCGTGTCTGAAATACTAGGAAAATGAGTGTGATATATGAACGCCTCCTCACAACATTACTCACAGGTCACAGTAAAGAGAGAGTTTGGCGAATTAGAAATGAATTCTACTAGTGATGATGAAATTTGTAGCAACTTAACAGCCAATTTCAATAGATGCAATGAGTTTGTTGTTGTAAAAGAGGAAATAAGTACAATTGTTAGTACTGACTGACGAGTCAGTGTCCGGTTATGTTGATAAAGATTTAGCGTCTTCGGGTACGGGTATATAATGCCAACACTACTAAATATGTTACTAAGCGGTGCCCGATCTGCAATCACATGGTTAAAAGGACAAAAACAATATGCTCTAAACGATGCCGCGAGCGATGGAAAAGGCGAGAAAAAGACACAAGCGGAATTCCCCCGGGTATTATTATTAAAGGATTAGAGTCTGTGTGTAATTCCAACCCCACTAACACTAAATATTGGTATAATAAACGTAAGCGGTGCTCGATCTGTAGACGTTATGTGAAAACGTCGTCTACAGTATGCTCTGGTCGATGCACTGGCCGGGCACTGAGTATTATTCGAAGTCGTAGGATTGATACCGCCAATAATGTTGGTCAACAGTTTTGAAGCTAGTGATACGCCCATGCAGATTTAAATTTAATGACTTTTTCTCAGAAATGAAGATACAATTTTATATGGTATATAAATGAAACAGCATATAATAAGCCTTCACTATCTCCCGGAATACTTTAGTGTCCTGATTCAGTGACACAGGCCCCAGTAATTCAGTGTCACACGGGTTGTGTTTTTCAGCGTTGTACTACCTGCACAGGTCTCGCTACAATCATCTACCACAGCCACAAACTAGCTCACATAATTATCACTATATTATAGAACATTTTCTATTTTATATATGTATGAATAGCTACCTATTAGTATTATTATAAATACTGTAGGTCTTGTATTGTTATGGCACACATTTATATTTAGTATTAATATTCAATGCTTTTTTCTCAATGTATTTATTTTCGCAATATCTTTTTTCTCAATGTATTTATTTTCTCAATATCTTTTTTCTCAATGTATTTATTTTATCATTCTCAATGATTTTTTTCACAATATCTGATTGGCCAAACGGTGTATATATTTTATCAATGTTTTTTCCTCAATATCTGATTGGCCAAACGGTTAATTTTTTTGCTCAATATCTGATTGGCCGAGCCCTGTCTTTTTTTGCTCAATATCTGATTGGCTAAACCGTGAATTTTTTCTCAATATCTCATTGGTCGCACCCATTTTAGGTTCTTCTGCCGCCTATGCCGTTCTTCTGTTAGCCTATGGCATAGGTAAATCGCTAGCACATTATAGTGCAGTAGTGTAAGCTGGGAATGGGCGGACTGTCAGACTGCGGGGTGCCTGCAGGCACCAGTAGCTTGCTATCAATGCAGCAGTGAAAAAATACAATGAGAAAATAAATACATTGAGGAAATTATCTAATTTTCTAATGGCATCTTTCCGTGAGGCATGTCGTCTTGCGAAAATAAATACATTGAGAAAAAAACATTGAACATTAATACTAAATGTATGCCATATATTGTTGCCCACTTGCCCAACTACTGATAATTTATATGTGTAAATATATTGTTCCAGAATTTTGTGTAATTATTCAATAGATTAAAAAGAATCTCGCTCAGATACAAAATCTTTCAACTTTTGAACACCAAATTCTGATAGGGGGGGGGGGGGGGGGGGGGGCTTCTACGCAATCAAAATCCATCCCTCTTTACGCCTCGAGGAGAACATCGACGCAAATAATAGCTTATAATAAAATTAACGTATTTGTCGACTAAAAATTAATTTATGGTCGACCAAAAATTTATTTATGGTTAATTTATGTTAATTAATTTAACGGTTAAAATAACGTGCCATTGTAACCTGCTCCTTTCCCTAAATTGCGAATTTAACATTGAGGCGGGATTTGCGTTCAGTTTCCACCCTCTGTCTCGTAAAATGGGGTATCCTTAACTATTCAAGATTTCATTCATTTCCGTTATATAAAATATTATTTTCAATAGGAAAAGATGGAAGCCATTAGCCTGAAGGAAAACGTTGTACCAGATAACACAGGTGTAGCTTCGCCTGTGCCACTAACACCACGCCGCCCACAGAGGACACAGTTTCAATTCTCGCCAATAAAGGCAATTAACAACCACTCGCGAACCCCAGCCGCGGGTCTCAAAATATCTGCCACATCTGTAAGGTGGAGTGGTGGAGTATAGAGGATTTTCTCATGTGCGGAACAAAACGGTGGGTAGGATGCGACCACGAAACTGTTTTAAGAGACAGCAGTGGGAAAGAATATACACGAGAGTGCGAGTAAGTATACAACAATTAAATTTAACAATACAATTACTACTTTACATATAATGATACATACTTAAATACTTAGTGGTTAAACGGGATCCTGATCCCGAAAAAGGCAAAAGTGAAAAATGAAATCCCTGGCCGGGATTGTATTTCAGAAAATGATATGAATTTTCTACTATCTATTCTGCATGATGCGATTTCTAAGTGGCCAGGATTTAAATGTTACCGATTATAAATAACACTAACAATGTATAGCGTAACTAACACGGACATATGTGTCTATAGACAAATAAAACGACTGTTTAATTGATTTTGGGCAAACAGAAAAATCCTACATGTTGAAATTTAAATGTTATCGAGTAAGGGATTAATTATAATTAACATAAACATTTTAACTTGCAGTGTCTGGATACATGCTTGTTGTGCTGGATTTGTTGGGTGGTCCAACAAGCAGGTGGACTACTATTGCAGAGCGCACTACAAAGAGCACTTGAAAATGGAAAAACCGGATGTCGCAAATGCAAAGTTTGAGAGCGCTAGGAAAGGTGGTATGAATGTAACTATTCAGAAAAAAAGGCGATTGTTACAAAGGAAATGATTATCCACTTAACTCGATACATAACTCTACCTGTAATGAATAATCTGTAATGAATAAAGTATGGGCCTACTATTATTTCCCCTACTTAATTATTATATAATATTATTATTTATTTCTTAAAATTATTAAAGACCATTTGAATGTATTAGTGAATTTAATAGGTTTACAAAGTCAGCCTTGACCTTTTACAGTCTTTGTATGACTTTGTATATTTATCGATGTCGTCGTCATCAACATCCAATAGTTCGATTTACAATTCTACTCCCAATAAACTCAGCGTCTTTCGTGAGTGGAATTTTTTTGAACTTTCCCACTTCCCCATAAGTTGGACCATTCTCTAAAAATGTTGTTATAGTATGTATGAAGCGCTTCTTACCTATCGAACTCAGGTGGGGGAAATGGGATGATAGTTCGGTGCCACAGATGCCCGTAGGTTGGTATATCATTTCTGCCTGGCACAAGGGTGAAGCAGAAACAATTGTTTGCCAGTTCTCCACCGATTCGACCATCTTTCTTCTATGAGCATTGTCGACTTTAGAAGATTTTTAAGTTTTCTGTGTCGGGTGTATGGATTTGCACAGCACCCTCAACTCTTCTGCCACAGAAACTAAATCATAAAGTTCCTCCCACTTCTCCATATTTCTAGGTACACCATGGGGGTGCAAATGCTTCAGTATTTTATGGATTCCTTCCAATACATAATCGCCCCCCTTCTGCGTTCATTGAATCATTTTTGCGTCGGTATACGAGTGATTTATCAGTAAGATTTATTACTGACGCGCTGAGCCGTAACCGCTGGGCAATAAAATACCCAACTATGCGTTGGTACCAAGTGTGCCCCCTTACAAATAGCAGAGGGGCAAACTTTACCATGGCACAAACCACCAAATCCATACGACTTCTCCGTATCCCAATTCGAAGTATTACAATACTGAGTAAGTAGGTGAGATTAAACTCCATTAAGGTAACAAACCCTTCGTTTTTACACCCCGATAGAAACTCTTGGACTTTCGCCATTATTTCGATACTATCGTGGATACCATCAAGTTGTATCAAAAAGACACGCAGCTGTTTTCGAACTGATCCTATAAAAATATAATGAAATGTACTAAGCAATAATAGCAACCAGTGGATCTAGGACACTTCCCCCCCGGACAGTTCCCCCCCGGACACTTCCCCCCCGCCCAAGTAGGACACTTGCCCCCCGGACACTTCCCCCCCAGTTAAAGTGTTAAAATTAATCTGGGTGCATCAAAGCAATAAACAAAAGTTAAAGATGGTTACAGGACAAGTTGTATCTAGACAAATTTTTTCAAAATTATAAAAGAAACATTTTTAGTCAAATTTTGTTTATTTTTCTTTTAATTGGGGGCTGCCGCCCCCAAACCCCCGCCTCTTTTCTTGGGGGCTGCCGCCCCCAAACCCCTACATCTTTTCTTGGGGGCTGCCGCCCCCAAACCCCCGCTTATTTTCTTGGGGATTATCGCCCCCAGACCCCGGCATTTCCCTGTGTGCCCGTGGTGAAAGACTTAAGACCATGCAGTACTGACAGTTGATGACGAATGCGCGCAATGAAATATATGAAATAGATATCAAAATAATAGGTTTTATCATCAAACAATTACTAATTGATAGAGATAAACAATTACTAATTGATAGAGATAAACAATTACTAATTGATAGAGATAAACAATTACTAATTGATAGAGATAAACAATTACTAATTGATAGAGATAAAACAATTAATAGAAATAGAAATAATATAAATTACAATATAATAAGAAATAAAAAGAAAATAATTAATTTATTAATTAATTTAATAATTACAGAATTAATGTATTAATTAAATTATTAATTAATTTAATAATTAATTTAATAATAAATGCTGAATTGGCTGAAACCAGTAGGCCTATCTATCACACTTGATCACTTAACGATATACAAAATTTTAGTCTATTGACCCAAAAGGGTCATTTTTATGATCTTTGATCATGATCTTTATGATCTTTGGCCTAAAGCATGGAATAAGAGTATTTTTATATTAATTTGTAATTCGTACATTATAAGCAAAGTCTATGGGGACATTTTCAGACATACTTTAAAATTTATCTTTGAAATTTAAATCATTTGTTGTTCACCCAGCCATGCAATGGCTGGGTGAACCACCAAAGCAAAATGAGCGATATTGATTTAAAATTCGAAACTTTTTGGTCGATACGGGTTCGCTAGTGGACGATATTCACAATTTTAGTTTATTTACCCAAAAGGGTCATTTTTATGATCTTTGATCATGATCTTTATGATCTTTGGCCTAAAGCATGGAATAAGAGTATTTTCATATCTAATTTTAATTCATACATTATTCGCAAAGTCTATGGGAACATTTCCATATATACTTTAAAATTTAGCTTTGAAATTTATATCATTTGTAATAAAAAATATTAACCATATATAACCAAAATATTAAGCGATGAAATCCGCAAAGCCTTTAAATACATTATAGGGTGGTGGGTGGGGATAGTGATTAGTGTTTATACATATAGTTAGGTAATTATTGTATATAAAGCAAGTTGTTATCAAAGGAAATGGATATAGCTTTATGTTACGAAAGTCAATGAATTTAGATTTTCCAAGTTACGAATAATACACTATCGCCACCTTTTAGCGTAGGAGAGCATACAACTAGTTTAAATCTATGTACGTGGAATATAGCGGAACAACTATGTACGAGATACTTCTTTGACTAATAAAACAATTACTATAGCTCTTTAAACTAATTCTAGAACTATATTTACCTACTAAAAAAACAGTTAAATATAAATATAAATATTAACAACGCCTAATAATTAATCAATAATGATGAAGAATAAATGATAAAAAACCTACTTATCACTGGATCACTTAAATTAGAGTTAAATCTAGGCCGGCCATATACGTCAGGAAATAGAAACTACACCGCCACAGGCTATAATTAACTAAAGTAACTCTGTAATTCAAACCCTCTTGCTGTTTGCCATCTGGGCAATAACTTTCCCTTTTATAACATAGGCTGATAGCTAAAAACCAATTGAACCTTGGCTTGGTTTACCTCTAAAACCACGTGCCCGCTAGGCCAATACAGCCAGCTAGGCCAGGTACAGAGGTAACAAAGATGAAAGCTAGACTGCCAGACATTATCTCCAGTAATAAGTTGGACATGCCAGATGCCTACAGCATGGCTATAAGCATAGCTGTAGGCTGTAAGGATGGCTGCATGGTGTGTTGATTGGCAGTCTGGCCCAAGAGTTGGGAAGGAATCTGCTTGCCTCAGGTGGACAACAAGTGGCCATATAAAATTTTACAAATCCACCCGTTTAACGGGTAGAATCCAATTAATTATTAATTAAAAGTTAACTATGCTGTAATTTTAATCTTTACAGGACCAACATATGTAGTTTTGCCTGCTCTATGTCACAATACCAATTTTACTCGTGCGTCTAAAAAATTAGCAATGCGAATTTAATTTTAATTTTTAATAGGGATTTGAGTGGAGAAATACAAACTCATCCACCCAAGGGCGTACGCAGGAATTTTTCAAGGGGGTGGTAAAATACAAAAAAAAATTAACTAAAAGTATTACCGTATATTTCAGACAAACAAACTTATATTATATTAATAATGATATAGTGCAAATAAATACCACTTCAATAAATAAATACTACTTCAACGCCGGAAAACCACCGACGGGAGAAGCCAACTTCACTAATTCAATATCAATGTTAATACATGTATTAACCAATTCGGTGATAACCAATTGGTCGTAATTGAGAAAAGTTGTGGCAACGGTGAAAAGAGACACAGATCTCCGAAGCGCTATAGGGAACCTCCTGACTGCCTGACGGCCCGCGAACTTATTTGGAAGGTCGTCGACTCTGGGAATTCGAAACAGTCAATTGGAGTTTATGACTCGCCAACTTGAAGTACATTGTTCAAAGACATACTCAACAAGGACTGATTATATGGTCGCAATCCAAGGATATCCATCCATTAAACCCTATCTGGCCCGGGCCATTTAACAACCCCTTGGCCCAGTTAGGGGGGTCATTTTAGAAATTTTTTAGATCTTAGCTCAACAATTACAATTTCGATGGTATAAGGGGTTTCGAGGACGCTGATCACGATAAAACGTGTTATAAATATTTTCTGGCAATGCAACCATCATTTTTGATGCTATTTTGGTCCCCCAAGACGAAAAGTACAAGTAGCAAAAAATTTGAAACGTCAAAAATCGAATTTTGGTTGGATAATCTGATAATACGATATGGAGTCATATGTGTCATCATATGTGTCATATAGTGTCATATTCGTGATCAGCGCCCCAGAAAACCCCTAATGTCTAAAAATCAGGTTGATTTGGTGATGATTTTTTCTTATAAAAATTCGTGCTACTTTGTATTTTTCGTGCTGCACATTGACACATATCAAAAATTGCCATAGTCAACAATGTACGATATATTTCAGTGTCATATTTGTGATCAGCATCCCAAAAACCCATATGATCATAAAATCAATTTGATTTTGTGGTGATTCTTCAATATCATATTTGCACTACTTGTTTTTTCGTGCCTCTGAGGGCACATTTAAAATTACCATTTAATTATAATGCTATTAATAATAATGCTATTTAATTAATGAAGAGCCCATATCAGGGCCAGTGATGTGTTCTCTGGAGTGGGAATATTTGGTCGGCAATCATAAAACAGTAATAATAAATAATATAAATAATAATGTAATAAAAAGTACGGTATTATATAAAGTGATAATATAAAATACCTAAATAATAATAGTTACCATAAAGTAATTATAAATCAATGAAATTTGTTGTGCATCTTTAAACAAATAATTTAATACATAGAAACTAAATAACGCCACCTGATGTATACTTAGTGAATATATTATACTTGTGACCTCCTACATAGTCGAGTCATGTTTGTTTAGATTAAGAAGATACTGTATAACTTGTTTCCATTTGCGTCTCTATTATTGTTTCTATAGTGTTTTGGTGTAATAAAAAACTTCAACTTCAACTTCAATCAATCAAATTATTGATTACTATTATTTATTTAATAACAAAAATTATTGAAATTATTAAATTCATAAATTGATTAAGTAACAATCCTGAATATTAAACATAAACCGGAAAATTAAACGAGTGACTCCCCTGTAGACTCCTCCTGTATATATATCATATTAGTTCAATATGGTGCCCTAGTCGCGATAATGATATAGACATTCTGGAACGTTCCCAGCGATCTTTCATCCGTTACCTTACTACTACTAGGATCGGCATGCTGCATTGCAGCTGCATTTTTAAGAATGCTGTGCCGGCTTGTCAACAAAATTGCACCGCCACAACTCCCTATCACCCATGACATTTTCTAGATCATCCGCATCTTTAAGGCCAGTGTCCTTTAAGATGCGTCTCAAGAAAGTCATGGGCTGTCCACCATGCTTATTCACTCCATGAGGCTGCCAAAGTACAAGATTATGCACTGGCTGGTCCTCACGGCGAAAGCAATGTCCTGCAAAGCAGAGGCGATTTTGTTCTAGTGTCAAGCTTGGGGGAACCAATGAGACACCTCCAATGTTATATAGTGTCTGGTTGGAGATGTGTGCATTGTACTTGACACAATGTACCCGGCGTAGCATTCTTGTGAATGTGCCATCCAGAGATTTGGTGTCCTCAGCAGTTAGAGCCCAGCATGGACTCCCGTAGAGGAGTACTGGAACTACTGCTGCTCTAAATAATCGGACCTTAAGTTTCCGATTAATTCTCGGTGACTTCCAAATCCTGGAAAGCCTATTCAAGGCTGCCCATGCCTTTCCCTTACGTATTCGAAGGTCCTCACCTGACTTCCGGATCCATGATCCCAGGTAACAGAAGTCGTCCACATGCTCAAGCATACCATCCTTTGAGCTTATGCTCATCCGATCAGAGACTTGCTGAGGACTTTCAAAGTTAACTGTCAGAATTTTGGTCTTTCTGGAGTTAATAAACACTAGAAGCAGCATGTTCTAATGAGCTGAGGAGCCGTTGGGCTCCCTCTAATGATTCTGAGAGTACTCCTAAGTCATCAGCAAAGTCTAGATCAGTTAGGTACTTGGCAGGATTTCCTCGACTTCTGGAGCCAGTAGGTGGAGTTATCATCACCTACTCCGTTACCTTCCTGGTATGTTTGGTCCCAGGCCCAGCTATGCCGACACATTAGCAAGGTTCGGTGCCAAGTGCCTGGAATATCGCAGAATATAAAATGACTTAGTCGAAATGTTCAAACTAATAAACGGTCTGAGTCCCCTCAGTGCTAATAATATTTTTCGGTTTGTTACGCGATCAACCAGAGGAAATGGGTGTAAGATATTCCTTCCACGATCAACAAACTGTATATTTAAAAATCATTTCGCAGTTTGGCGTGTATCTGCCTGGAACAGTCTCCCATCCAATATAGTTTTATGCACAACTGTGTAAGACCCCCCTCTGTAATGTGGATCTTCTACCTTATTGCAAGGGCTCCTGGAAGGACACGATGGACGATGGACGTTGTTTATATCCCCCCACCCCGTAATTAACAGTTCAATATCCTGTAATAATTTAGTTGTTATAGTAATATTTTAAAGTTATGTTTTTGTCAATATTTTTATTATTATTAATTAATTATACCGGTCCGGTACTGTATATATATTTTACTTAAATTACTCTTGTGGTCAGGCCCGTATGGTGATCATAATATCTGGGGGGGCAAACCTTTAACTGGGTTTGTGGGGACATACAGCAAAGTGAGAGTTAATTTAGTACATAAAAAGTCAATACTGTTGAAGAGCGTGTGGGGCAAGCCACGAAGTTGGCGGAGCCTTGGCGAACTGACACTGTTAAGGAGTATGTCAATAAAATGGCAAATAGTTGTTGACGTAACGATTTGCATTAACGTAACATTCAAATAACTTTGTCCGATTTAAAGCTGTCGAATTGAAAATTTGTAGGCATAAATATGTCCAAAACTTGACATTATTTAGCGACTTTTGACACCAACAGTTCAGCAGTCTCCCGCTAGATGGCTACATGTCTAAGCATTAAATGTCCTCCCATTTCTTTGCTTTTAATCCGTTTCAGCGGAAACTTGGCAGAATTGTACTAGACCATTTGCTGTGTCATTTAATCTTTTTCTGAGGTCTTAAATCGACTGCAGATTTCCAGACTGTGACCTAGACTGCCTCTAGGTGTAAAGTGATCAAGGGACATCTGCTTAGATTTTGCCTATATTTCTTTCGCGTTGGCACTTACATAAGTTTATGTCACGTGCTGCGCGAAGGACCCACTTCAGGTATAATATGGTTAAGGTTAAGTTACAACAAATTATAGATATGGATACCAGCGCAAGCAACCCTCAGCGCCTAGACTTTTAGCTGCAAGCTGGCTCCCAAATTACAGACAAATAGACAATGGGTCAACAACAAACAACCACTGGTAGCCAATGAGAGAACCTGGAGCTTTCGGGTATTTTGTAGTAATTACAGGTAGGTAGGTCAATGTCATGTAGTATTATATAATTGGACCAAAATGGGATGGTGGGGAGTCAGGTCAGTATGTAGAAAGTGTGTATCCTATAAGTGTATCAATGTGTATCCAATAATATTGATCAGTGGGGTCAACAACAACAATATTATTATTAATTAATTGTGAACAAGACAGTGAACAAGACATGTCTGGGGGGGCAGTGGGACTTGTCTGGGGGGGGGGGGGGGGGGGGCAGTGCCCCCAAAGCCCCCCCCCCCCCGCACGATACGGGCCTGCTTGTGGTGCCTTATGTTTCTATATTTCTTGTATGTGAAAATTTTAATTGATGCGTCATTATCTGATTAAACCAAATTCAATTCGACTACTACCGGTACAGTACTATCAGACTACAGTCTGACAGCACTACAGGACTAGGCCCATTGAACTTGCTGACTTGGACCTAGAATTATATAGCTGTATACAGGTATACAGGTATAGATAAACCTGTAAACAGGAAAATGGCGTTTAGACCTCCAACATCATCACCCCAGCCGCCACCATCCACGCAAGATAGTTCCCTTACTGTACCAGTGGTGTCTTCTATTTTGGCAGAATCGCCACTTCCTTCCCCGGCCCCCAGCAGCGTCTCCTCATCCGTGCGAAAACACGTGGAAATAATCGAAACTCCAACCCCCAAACCATCATCTAGCGGGAAACGCAAGAAACACGCGGACGAGGATGGTAATTGGAAACCCGTCCGTCTATCGGAACGACAACAAGTACAGATGTTGATGCAACTAACAGCGCAACCGGAGGCGAGTTCTCCCTGCGTTTCGCCTACAACGCCGGCCGCTGCGCAACGCAAAACTCCCGTCTCAAATAAAAAAATAAGTAAACTGAATACACGAGGCGAATCCCCGCTGCACCTCGCCGCGATAAAAGGGGACGTGGCGCAGACGAGCAACCTGATCGTAGAAGGAGCTAACATCGACGCGCGGGATAACGCGCTGTGGACGCCTCTACACGAGGCCGCGAACCACGGAAACTACAGAGTCGTTAAACTCCTCCTCGACGCGGGCGCCGATCCCAACGTCCACGGACTCGACGGGATTACGCCGCTCCACGACGCCGCCATCAACGGCCACTCCCGGATCATCGGGATCCTGTTGCGGAACGGCGCGGACGCGGAGATCCGCAACGACTCCGGCGCGACTCCGCTCGAAGTTGCCAAGAACCGCGAGGAATACCTCGAGTTGCTCGCGGGATCGATGCCGTCCTCTCCGGGCTCCGACACCGAGGGAGCGGTTTCCGATACAGACGGAACGGAACAGAACAGAGGGAACGTTTTCTTCCCAATCGACGCGGTTCCCGAACCCGCGGATACTCGGCCATCTACATCACAGTCGCCGACGCCGCGACGAGGAAATAAAACCCCCGCGCAGTCGCGCCGCGCCTCTACAAATCCGTTGAAATCAGCGACACGGAAGCGACAAAACGTATCGAAATCCGCGAAATCGACTCTGGCGAAGCGCCTAGCCTCTCGTAGTCCGGCGGCGGTCCCGTCCGCCGCTGTCCGAAACCTCCACCGGACGCCGAAACGGAACCGTCGCATCGCGGATCTCATTAGCCTCCGGATGCGGTTCAAACGATCCGCGGGGAAGCGAATAAAGATGCCCCGTGTCCAGCCACCGCCGTCAGCTCCCGAACCGACCGACTCTATATTCGACTTCAGGAGCGAGAATTCAGGTTCTTCCACGCCTGCGGCCACGGAGTGTCTGGCGGACTCCGCGAACCCATCGGAGGTGGCAATTAAACCAATCGAGGAGCCGCCTGCACGTCGGGTTCGTCGGAAACCCGGCCTGTACATCGCCGCGCCCGCCGTCACCAACCGTCTACACGACCATCCAAAGAAACGGAAGCTCTATCGGCATTACGAGATGCCGCCGCGCGCGACAACTGAGGAAGTCGTAACCGTCGTCGACCACAACATCGACGCGTACGACCCGATCGCCGAGGGCCGGAAGCGTTTCAAAACCTCCTTCCAGTTGTTTATCGAGATTCGGAAGCAGTTGGAGAGCCGGAGGAAGTCGTTACGAGTCGTGGTACCCCGGGCCCCGCCCGGGTTCGATAAGTTCCTATCGGTGTCTGGGAACTACCTCCTCGAGTCGAACCGCTACGGGTTGAGTTCCGTACCGAAACTCGCGCTCTCCTGCCACACGAGCCCCTCGTTGCGCTCGTTGTTCGAGGTACAGGAGTCACAGAGGTTCGCGCTGCGGGTCCGCCACATTATCGAGCAGCAGCGGTTGCGACTGGCCTGCGAGTCGGAGGTCATCCGGGCCCATTCGCGAGCAGCGCGTGCGCTCGTCAACCAGTCGGTCCCGTTGAGCGCGAGCGTCGTACTTCGGGACGCCGAGGTCTACAACTCGGAGGAGACCGCGGGTAAATCGGTATCCATACGGGACCGCTTCAACGTCCGACAGTTCAACCACTGGCTGGAGGACAACGATACTACCTTCACGCGACTTAAAGATCAGTTAATTCAGCGGCAGAAACACGAGGCGGGGGCGTTGCATGCCGCCCATCGCGTGGAGTGGAGCGCGAGGGTTAAACATCTAGGGGAGGAGAACTCCCAATGGACGGTACCGATGGTACAGGTTCGATCACAGTTCTACCTCCTGCCGGATTAGCTTCCCAATAATAATTTTTGAGTTTTACTTTTTTATTTTTGTGTAAATTTGTGTAGAATTAGCTTTATATTGAATATACAAGGTGAAACGGACGAGGTAATTCTTTATCTGTGCTACTTATGGGCTATTATTATCGCCATTAATAATTATCTGTATAATCGTTGGATAATGGATATTTCGTTTTTATTTATCGCCATGACCTACTATAGATACGACGACCCGCCAAGCGGCTGTAAAGCCCCTATATTTAGTGTCTAGGGCGTCGAAAGTACTTGTCCGTAACTAAAATTATATCGTCTTTCAGATGAGACAAATAAAAAGTTAATAGCTCCAATAGTTTTCGAGATATGAGGAGTTCCTGGCACCCATACCATATCAACACCTTTCTGAATTGATAAAATTACTCAAAATACATCACCCTTCAAGACTTTGGTATAACCATTAAACCATACTAGGCTGTTTTGGTTTGTTGAATTCATTATTAGTAATCGAAAGCGAGATGACACAAGCAAAATTTCCATTCCTTCTACTACAGTACTGGTCCGGAAATGAAGTGTATAATTCCGTGTGTGCACTACCCACTGCACTGCGCTACTGCTGCGTTAGGCATCCCATTCAGCCATTCATGCTGTTAGGCACCATTGACATTCCGCAACATTAGTATATTTCGACGGGCGATATATTCAGTAACCAGCGGCTATCTTTATCAAAAGATGATATTAAACGATTACGACTTCAATATAATGAGGAACTGATATTATTTATGGAAATTATTATTTACTGCAATTATTGATATGACTTGGAATATTGCTACTACTTGACTACACCATATCCTGGAATATAGTGTCGTTTATGATTTGAGGAACGGATACTTTATATTACTCTACTCTAACTCTACTATGTGTTTGATGCGGAATTAAGATATCCATATTCAGTACTAGTTACTACCGTAATCCTGAGTTACCGGTACTTTTAACCCTATCTGGCCCGGGTTATTTTACTACATATTGGCTCGGGGGGGGGGGGGGGGGGGGGGGGGGGGGTTTAGAAATCTTTAGATCTTGGCTCAAAAATTACAATTTTGATGGCATAAGGGATTTTGAGGACGCTGATCACGAAAACTTGTTAAAAATATTTTCTGGCATTTCATCAATCATTTTTGGTGCGATTAGGCCCCTCAGGACGAAAAGTACAAGTAAAAAATTGTCAAACTAAAACGTTTGTGTTTGTTTTGATAATACTGAAGGTATACGGGTTTTCGAGGTCGCTGATCACAATGGAAGTAGTTATATTTATTTCTGGTATGTGCAAATCCAATTTTGGTGCCATTCTAGTGACCCAGAACGAAAAGTACAAGTAGCAAAAATTTCAAACAGTTAAATTTTGCCTTTGGTTTAGTAATTCTGAAGCTATACTGGTTTTCAAAGCCGCTGATAACCATACAACTAGTTAAAAAATATTCGTGATAACGTCTATCATGTGGAGATG
>JAUCBJ010000199.1:0-35499 GCA_032718475.1 Nemertoderma westbladi | reverse complement strand
AAGATAGCCTGGGAAAGGGACCGAAGACAGATTACCATAGACTGAAACCAGAGCACAATACATCAAACGCATTACCGAGACTCAGGCTATCATTGCCATATGCAGCGACGCAGGGGACTGCAAGTCCACAGCTAGCCGAGGATAAGACAACACCATGGAACGGACAGGGAAACAATAACAACACGAATAAACATAACCCCAGTACGTCCAGTAGGCTGAACCCGAACAATAAGAATAGTAGGGACTTTGGTACAAACGCAACTGCGATACGCAATGCATTGTATAAAGAGGGCTACGACCCAAAGAGCAAATGCCAGCTACACGCAAATGCGCTTCATCAAACCATGAACTGCAGGTACTGGCAGGCGCTACCTAGGCAAGATCAGATAGATTATGCGTCGAGCAATAGAATCTGCTCGCGATGTGTAATGAGTGGACATAGAGCAAGGGAGTGCAAGGAGAAGCCGATAAAATTTGGTCAGAGGAGAGGCCAAACGATGGCGACGAGCACAGTAGGGGCGAAGAAGAGAGGAACGGTGTTACTTGGAGTAGTACCCGTGCGAGTGATCGGGGAAGGCAATCGTTCAGTAACAACACTAATGCTGGTTGATAGTGGAGCTGCCTTCACATTAGTCGAGGAATGGGTGGCCGAAGAGATAGGATTGAGAACGAGGCCAAGCAGAATAGCGGTAACAACCATCTCTAGCAAAGATGAGATCCTGGAGATGAGAACAGGACGGTGCGCAATTGCAGCAGTGGCTGTCGTTAGACTTGATTACTGTAAGAATTGTTAGCTGATTGACTGGCTGGCTGGCTGACTGGCTGGCTGACTGGCTGGCTGACTGGCTGGCTGATCTACAGCCAAAACTACTCTAACGATTTTGATGAAATTTTCACAGCGGCTGGATACCGCGATTCTAAGGTCTCAGGTATGTTCCGCTATTTCGTCCATGAGCCGTGGGCTCGAAAAATAGACATAAACGAAAAAACGCCATTGGCGCAATGGTAAAATAACACCAATGACAGCTGGTGCCGTGATGAAAAATGGCTTATGTAATGCATTTCTACACAAGGCTTAGTATAAATCGATGAGGTTGCCAAGATTATTGTACTTAGTACACCCATACTATTTGTTTAGGCCCTGCACTCTCTGTCAAAGCAAATATTAACTGGTTGATTTAGTTTGTGGTTCTACACAGGCTTAGTATAAATCGATGAGGCTGCCAACTGGTTGGTTTAGTTTGCAATCTATTACCGCCTCAGCTGAATAACTCTTCCCCCTGCTGAATGACTATTAGGTATACAGTGTATTGGCTACATTATGCCAACATTAATACTGTGGAGGCTGTATGCTTATAAGGTGGAATGTTTACTCAGCCTTATACTGATACTCTGTAAGGCTAAGACTAACATTATAGTTTGAAATATAAAAATCACTTCTTATTATCTGTATTGGGTTAATAATCACTGTGGCATTCAAAATGTTTTATAGGTGATTGACATGTAGTGCAAGCTGAATGACTGTTAGTTACAGAGTACTACTGCACTGTATTTTATTTTTAAATCTTTCGTCCAACATTAATACTTTGGAGGTTGTATGCTTATAAGGCGAATGTTTACTCAGCTTCATACTGATACACTGTAAGGCTAACACTAACGTTATAGTTTAAAACATAAAAATCACTGCTTATTATCTGTATCAGGTTACTATCACAGGTTAATATCAATGCCAGGCGGCCAACCAACATCGAGGTCGAGCAGTATAAATTCCTGGACGACATTGACTTCTCAATCCCAGACGTGGACGTTAGGAAGGTGTCCATCATAGTAGGTATGGACTGCCCAACGGCCCACGAAAGAATGCAAACGGTCTTCGGCGAAGACAAGCAGAGTGACCCGGTGGCCATATTAACACCATTCGGGTGGACGCTGAGTGGTCCAATTAAGAGCAAGATACCATTTAGGATGTCGGAGACATCAGGATGCATGTTCGCGGGAACAATGCAGGAAATGGGTGACGAGGGAGCAGAGGAGCAGCTTAAAAGACTGCTCAGACAGGATTTCGAGGGACTGAAAGAAACCGGAGTCGGGACCTCAGTAGAAGACAAGCAGGCTTTACAAAGCGTGGAGGAATCGATGACATGCAATGAGGGGCGGTATACTATAGGAATGGTATGGAAACTACCGAAGATACCGCTGCCCGACAATAGAGGGATGGTACTCACGAGACTCCGCAAGCTGAAACAAACACTAAAACGGAGCCCCGAGAAGAATGAGTACATCCAAAGAACAATTAAGAAGTACGTCGAGAAAGGATGGGCCGTGGAGTTACCGGTCGACGAGCCGAACACGGACAGGACATATTACCTGCCACTACACGTGGCTTTAGACCCAAAGAAAGGTAAACTACGGATGGTAGTCGACGCATCAGCAAAGACCGATGGAAAATGCTTAAACGACTACCTGTTAGAAGGCCCAAACATATACAATTCGGGCATAGAGGTGTTACTTAGATTCAGAAATGGGAAACACGCCTTCACGTGCGACATAGAAGGCATGTTCAACCAAGTCCGTGTAACGGAAGAAGATAGCGACAGTCAACGCTTCTTATGGTATAACGGCGAGGAAGAACCGTTGATAATACCGGCATATAAGATGGTAGTACAGAACATGGGGGCCAAGTCGTCTTCATTTACGACGACTATGGCAGTGAGAGACACAGTGAAGGGGAAGGAAGATAGATACAGCAGTAGGGCCGTCGATATGATTCGACGCGGCTTCTACGTAGACGACGGAATGGAGTCTGGAAATACGGTTAAGGAGATACTGGACACAGGGCGCGAGGTTCGCGACATCCTAAAAGGATCCGGCTTTAACCTGACCAAATTCCAATCCAGTTCGGAAGAATTTATTAAGGCGATAGAGGACAGGAGACCAGAATCGACCAATGACAATCCCACAACAGCCAAAGGGCAGGACATGGCGATTAAGAGAACAGAATTTCAACAGAAGGCATTGGGAATCGTGTGGGATAGAGAGACAGACGAACTGAAGTATCAGCTGAGCCAGGAGGGCGCAGACATCCACACGAAGAGGGGCTATGTATCGTATATAGCAAGGATATACGATCCCCTAGGCCTAGCATCCCAATTATTAGTCACGGGGAAACAGATACTCAAGAGAGTATACAAACTAAAGGATGAGTGGGACGTAGAGGTACCAGAGGAAATCAAGAAACAGTGGAGCAAGTGGACAGGAGACTTGGAGGAGATGGGAACATACAACATGCCACGGGTGTATTTCCCGGATGGGAACATGACGAATCTGGACCTACACATGTTCTCTGACGCGTCGTTGGAAGCGTACGGAGCGGCACTCTACTTAGTACAACGAGAGGGGGCACATAAGCCCAGATTAGCCTTTAGCAAAGCAAAGTCAACGCCCCCAGATTCAGCATCAGTTCCCAAGTTAGAATTGACAGCTGCGAGACTAGGAGTTAGAGCCACAGCCTACCTAGTGGATACTATTCCCAACATAGTAGAGACACACTACTGCACGGACTCCATGGTAGTGCTTGGTTGGCTACATAACGAAAGGACGAGATACCATATATTCGTCGCGAATAGGGTGGACGAAATAAGGGCGACCACAGAATTGGAAAGGTGGCACTACTGCCCAACGGACGAGAACCCAGCGGACTTGTTATCGAGGGGCGTGGTACGCCACACTTTCTTGAAGAAGGAAGTATTGTGGCAACACGGGCCACAGTTTCTGAACGACAAGGAGGCCTGGTCGCCGATGAGAAAGGTGGACCCGGGCTCGGGAGAAGCAGTATCAGAGGGAGAAGAGGGAGATTCAGAGGGAGAAGAGATATACTCCCAGATGGTGAGGGAGATAAGGGACGTGCAACCTAAACCAGAAGAACTGTGCGATAACCCGACGGATAAACTCCTCAGATACAGCTCTAGTTGGTATAAGACCAAGAAACTAGTGGCGTACTGGAGAGCCTTCGGGAATTTCCTTGCGGGAGTTGGCAAGGACAAGAAGATCAGGACAACCATAGATCTGGAAGGAGCGGCCAAGGCAGTGATCCGCTATGAACAACGGAAGAACTATGGCGACGAGGTGGAACGCGTCGGTAACCAACAGCACCTCCGACGGGACAGCGAGCTGATTACGCTGTCGCCACAACTCAATGACGACGGGATTCTAGTAATGAATTCTAGGGTGGGATACAACAACAGCATAGTCGTACCACCGAAACCCATCATCATTCCCACAGGATCGCCAATAGTCCACCAGATTATCTGGGACTCCCACAAATCGATATTACATGGGGGCACCAACCGAACCCTCACAGAGATAAGGAGGACCTATTGGGTCAAACAATTGAGGAAGAAGGTAAAAGCGGTAGTGGGGCAGTGCCAGACCTGCCGACGAGCGAAGAAGGAGCGAGCCGTACAGGAGATGGCGCCACTACCGGCGAGTAGGGTAAGACAGCACGACCCGCCATTTACGCATTGCGGTGTGGACATGTTCGGGCCGATAAAGATCAAAGTGATGCGACACACGGAGAAACGCTACGGCATTATCTTCGTATGCAACAACACACGGGCGGTAGGGATAGAACTCGCCCAAGATGCAACCGCATCAGCATTCATTAATGCCTTAGAAAGGTTTAGAGACCGCAAAGGTGGGACGATCGCAGTGATATACAGCGACAACGGCACCAACTTTGTGGGCGCAGAGAGTGAGATGGCAGAGGCCTTGGACATCTTGGAGGGAGAAGAAGTCAGGGCAGCCATGAGACGACCACAAGTAAAGTGGGAGAGAAGGACGCCGTATGCACCACATACACTAGGATGCGTCGAGAGACTGGTGGGCAGTTCAAAGCGTCTAATGACGAAGCTAATGAACACCCACATGGTCACTGAGGATGTCTTACGGACAGTACTTGCGAAGTGCGAGGGGATCATTAATAGCAGACTGCTATATCCGGAGAATGATGACCCTGAGTCATTAGACGTGCTAACGCCTAGCCATTTCCTAATGGAAAGGCCAGCGACCATCGATATGCGGGGTGTAGACCCAGATGACATACACTCCCGCCAAAGTTGGAAAGTCGCTAAAGCAATAAGCACAGAGTATTGGAGGAGGTGGGTCGAGGAATACCTACCCATACTCCATAAAAGGAGTAAATGGAGGAAGCCAAATAGGGAGTTAAGAGAGGGAGATCTCGTAATCGTTACGGATGATACTATCATCAACAACCAGTGGCGGTTGGCGAGAGTTGTAGGCACTTACTCCGACGAGGACGGAAGAGTCCGATCGGTAGAAGTGTGGATAGGTGGTAAGATAGGTGCGAAGGACAGAAAAACCTACAGGAGAGCTGTGGGAAAATGCTGTCTGCTAGAAGGGGCACCTTAGTGGAGTTTGTCTTTAGTATTAGTCGTCCAAGATTTGGACTGAGGGGGGTGGGATTGAGGGCGAGACGCCCTTCCCACACACAAAAAATAGAAAATAAAAAAAATAAAATTAATAAGTACATAGTAGGTACGCAGTAAGTAGGCAGAATATAGTTAGTTTGAGTTAGAAGGTACGTAGTACCGATAGTTAGTTAGAGAGTTAGAAGGTACGTAGTACCGATAGTTAGTTAGAGAGTTAGAGGGTACGTAAGTACCGATAGTTAGTTAGAGAGTTAGAAGGTATGTAGTACCGATAGTTAGTTAGAGAGTTAGAGGGTACGTAAGTACCGATAGTTAGTTAGAGTTAGAAGGTACGTAGTACCGATAGTTAGTTAGAGAGTTAGAGGGTACGCAAGTACTGATAGTTAGTTAGAGAGTTAGAGGGTATGTAGTACCGATAGTTAGTTAGAGAGTTAGAGGGTACGTAAGTACCGCTAGTTAGTTAGAGAGTTAGAGGGTACGTAAGTACCGCTAGTTAGTTAGAGAGTTAGAGGGTACGTAGTACCGATAGTTAGTCAGAGAGTTAGAGGGTACGTAGTACCATTAGTTAGAGGAGAGTTAGAGGGTACGTAGTACCGTTAGTTAGTTAGAGAAGAGTTAGAGGGTACGTAGTACCGTTAGTTAGAAGAGAGAGAGTAAGAGGTAAAAGGGGTATATAAGATATAGATATTAGTTAGCAGTTAGTAGCGAGAGGGGGGCATATGAGTACAGCTGGGTAAATCGTGTGGCCACACGACGCATACTGCTGTACTGCATAGACCCACAGAGTAGGCCAGAATGTGGATTAGAGAATAGAATAATCCATAGGCAGTAGTAAGTAGTAGGACAGTAGAATCAAAATTAAATAGATAAATAAATAGAATAGGGCTGAAAGTTACAAATAATGGCAACACAAGGAAAGTTATTCTAGAACATAATAAAAGTAAGGGACAGAAATCGTAAATTACGCTCATTTACTAGCTTCAAAATTAATTAGTAATAATTTAGGTTAAAAGGCGCAGTTAAGTAAGAAATAGGCCATTATCGAACCGTACAGAACATCCTAGATACATCACTCATCTGTATTGCGCCTTGGTAAGGCACCACCTTGCAGGTGAGCGAGTGAACGTTCGGAATGGCGAGCAAGTTGATCAGAAAGAGAAAGGCGGAGTCAGGAGGAAAGGAGATACTGGTGGATTTCACCGAGAGGCATCCGGAAGAGAAGATGAGAGGATACTACGAGAGGTTGGAAAGGGGTCACGCGGCACGAGCGCTGCAGGATCACTTCCGGGAGATGCACGAACAGCGGCTGGTCGGGACCTACGGGACGCCGTCGCTGGACAACGCGATCTTCCAACACTTCCACTACGTGGTAAAAGGGGACGAGGCGAAGTTCGGGATTCCGAAGTACCCGAGGGAATCACCGAGGAAGGACTGGAAGAGATTCATAGAGTCCGTCAACAGAGGAGGATATATGATCCTAGACGACGAGGGAACCGTGGAAGACGAGGCGGGTTCGAGACGAGGAACGGCGGGGTCGGCGAGGACCATACTCCTACATTTGGCCGCGCCAAATGGGGACATCTTCTTATTCGATCTAGGAACGTATGGGAAGAAGGACGGGCCGAAATTAAACCGGTTACCGAAAGCGGTACAAGTCTTGGTAAGAGAGAAGTCGACGACGAAAGTGGGATCGGCGATTCGCGAGGATGCGGAGAGAATCATCGGTCCGGACGCCACCAACCTCCTGGATATGCAGAAGGTCTTTATGGCTATGACGGCACCGGATGGGTTGGGGGTAGTCGAAAACACAGGCCAATGCGGGGCGGTGGCAATGGGCCAGCTATTGGGGCTCATATGCCACAAACCGATGGATTGGGGGAAGTTTAGGGAAGAATACGGAGCAGAACTAGCGAACTCGCTAAAGTGGGGAGCGAGACCGGGAAAGCAGGAGGTATATCAATTCCGCAGGGGAGCGATAAAGGTATATCAGAAGCGATATATCCTGCAGGAGGACTGGATGATGATAAGTTTGCTTAACTTATTCATGACCATGGTTATCGAGAGGGAACCAGGGGCATTTCTGTTATCGGGATCACCCCTAAGCTACAGGAGAGCCTTTAAGACGGCCTTTGACGGTCTGGTAGACCACCCGGGGCTGAAGGGCGAGTCGGTGTACTACGACAGCCGGCATCTGGTAGACGGGGAGACAGATACACCGTATCAGAGATGGGAGCAGCTAGAGACGGATAGACGAGAACCAAAGCGACTGGAAGAAGTCGCTAGACGGGAGAGGATAGAAGCAGAGGAGAGGGAAGAGGAGGCCAGGACGCAGAGTTACGGCTTCGAGGAACAGGCAGGCTTAGACGAACTTCATTGGACTTCATCAGGGAGTTCGGGGGAGTCTCTAGGGCGAGAATTGGGATGGACGGTGGGATCGCCGAAACAGTCGACGTCGGGGTTGCAAACGATGCCCATACCAGCGGGCGCCGAGTGCGACCAACCGCCAAGGAAGTTAAGGGAGCTAGAGGGATGGAGAGCTACGGGCGAGAGCCAAGGCGGGAAGGGACATAGTGGATCCATTGGGATACCAGGGTTGGAGTCACTGCCAGAGGAGGAGGACGACGACGATGAGTTCGGAGAGATGCCGCCCATCGAGAGGATAGGCCACTCGGACACGGACTGGGTTGGCGGAAGGGTGGTGACGGCCAGTGGGGCGAGGGCCTTCTGGAACAGATCCGGCAAGCGGACCTGGGTGCACGAGGAGCCGGCGATGGATTTCGCGGGGAGCACTATCAGGTTGGGCAAGCAACCGGGGACGGCACCACGGATAGTATTCGGGGAGACGATGCCCGAGAGGGGCGGAGAGATCGACGTAAATAGAGACACCAACGTGGAGAAGTTCGCCTACCAGCGACTCCACAGACCGTGGAGATCGCTTGGGACGAAAGACGAGGTGGGACGGGAGACATTGGTACTCGGCTGCGACTACTGTGGGAGACAGACCCACCAGGAAAGGAGCTGCTTGTACCGGTTCCAGAAGGGAACCTTTTGTCTCTACTGCCGAGAGCCAAGCCACAGGATGGGGGCGTGTCCACGGTTGCATAACCGTTGTCCAAAGTGCCACTTTCGGGGACACTACGGATGCGAGTGCGACTGGATGAACGACGAGGAGAAGTTCACAAGATTCGAGGAGTGGGCCGACGTCGGGGCCATGACGCGCCAGCGCATGAAGGCCCAGGAGTTCAAGTGGGGTTTCTTCCTTATCAATCAGGAGACACACATGGAAATCATAAAGCGGAGGCTACCGTTTACCTACCAAGAGGTAGCAATGGCGGCGTCGTACGCCGGAGTGATGAACACGCAAAGATATTTGGACAGGTGGACGCCACAGAACCGAAGGGAGTTTAGGGATTTCTTGGCGGAGCACGTACTGCAAGCAATGAAAATTATCCTATGGGACGCCACCAGAGGGAGACGACCGGGCCACTCTGAGGGGCCACCGGCGAAGCGATATCGGGCACTAATAACACCAGCGCCCAAGGAGCCAACGACCGGGATCAGCAGGGAGGTGGCGGCGAAGGTCCGAAAGCAGAAAGCGGATCCCAGAGGAACGGTGGTAACCAAGAAACGACCCAGGGAAGAGGACGCCAGGGGGAAGTATCCCCAGAGGAACAGATAGGTTCCCAGAGCCGAGGGAGAGAGACTGAGACTTGGACGTGGTGCGCCTGGAAGGCGCCGCGTGGGACGTACGAACTATTAAGTACAAATTTAATTAATGCAAATAATCATATAAGTGCAATTTGTATGTACGTACGTAGTAATTAGTAATCTACAAATATATACGTTCGGAGTAAGTACTATAGTCATACAACCTTTCTCAATTAGCTACTGGGACTGGGGGATAACTGACTATGGCACTATGGACGAGACACCAGACAATTTCACACTTCTTGAGTGCGACGGCACAAAAGGGGGGGGAGATTCGTCGGAAGGAATGAGGTAGTCAAGGTGGGGTTGAGGGACGGAGTAATAGAGCGAAGTGCAGAGAGAGTGCGGACGCAATTCTAGTGTGGGGGGGGGAGAATAAGAGGCTGAGTGAGGGACGAGGAGGTCCGAGTGTATGAGAGAGTTAGGATGAGAGTGAAGAAGAGATAGGGCGGAAGTGTTGGGGAAACAAAAGTTGTGTGAGAGGTGAGCGCGATCGGCCCGACATGAGACGCCAAGCACACAGGGTAGCGTTATCATACCCATAGGGAGCGGCCTGGAAAGCCGGCTCCGAGAGAAAAGAATTCCACCCCACACCCGATACTAGATCGGGATCCAGCGGGATTGTAGCGCACTTTTTTGGTTGATGCTATCTTCTTACCGGGAAGATAGCATGGGGGGGAGTGTTAGCTTATTCAATCCCGCTAACACCCCATAAAGTTAAGCCGATAAGCAATATTGGGAGCCACGAGATTGGGTAATTAACAAACTCGTGCCATCCCAATGAGAATGGGAAGGAGAAGCACACAATGAGGGTCAGGGGCCAAACCCCTAACCCAGAGAGAACAGGTGGAGTGAACGGGAACACTCCAAAGGGCGCCAACAAGGGTATCAACCAATCAGAGGGGGGAAAGGCATCGATTAGGTAGAGTAAAAAGGCCAACCGTGCAATATAGCCACTTGGCAGTAATCATATCAATTCAGTTATCTCAGTGCAATATTGGTGCTAGTTTAGGTTACATAGTTTAGCTAGGGAAGGACCGGGACTTTAGTTACCGTATCCCGCCTTCCGTATACAACAATCATATTATCTCATATCTATACCTATATCTATATCTGTATACCCAAATATTATATACGACGAACAGCACAAACTCATTTACTCTTTATACACGGCGGGGACGCGTGAACTAACACCGGATAAACCGGGATCTCTCTTGGATCCCGTCACATAAATTTAATTTTGCAATTTTTCAGATAACAAAATATTCAACCGGATTCGAACTCGGGACTGTTATAACTCCTCACAATTCACCACTCACTCTCCCATCCAACCTCGAGAGAAAAAGGCGATAAATATCCGAGTTATAGCTGTTGAATGCCAAGTAATAATTATTCAATATCGATTTATTCATCATAACTGGTCGCAGATGTTTACAAATAGCTTGTGGTAGTATCAATTATAAATTATTGTTTATTGAATTATATACTATAGCATATGTCACCAACGAGATCCAATTATTCTAATGATTTCGATAGCATAAAATGCATATTAATTAATACGAAATACATCTAACTAATAATAATAATCTACTTGTTCTACATACATTATCAGTACAATATTGACAGGTTAATTACGTTTGAATATAAGATGGAATGATAATTAATGTTTAGATGTAGGGTATTGTTTGTTGTGAGTATGTGCTAGATATAGCAGTCAGTGTTAATATAGTATATTACATTTTTTATAATATATTGGTTCTACAGAGTGATGCTGGGTTTTAGCACTATTAATTTGACATTTTTTTATTGCGAAATTAGATCACTGAAAAATTCCATGAATAAACTTTGCGAGACATTCCTCAACTATTCTTTGACAACAAACTGTCTATCTATCTATTTTGAGTAAAAAATGTGAAAATTAAAATGTAAGCCTTAAAACTGAGTAAGTACTGTTATATTTATTCAAAAATATGAAATTTCTACAGTAAATGTGAGACTGTTGTAATCAGCTATTTTTTTAGTAAAAAATAATAATCTTACAGTATATATGTTTAAAACCAAACATCACCCTATAGAAACAATATTAACTTATATACTATTTACTTAAAATTCTTCACAAACTTATTAACCCTTCTGTGTCCCTGGGGTCATGTGTGACCCCAACCCGACTTTGCAGCAGCACAGCTTTCTTGTGTGCAGGTAAATTGGGTTGGTTTTCATGAAGTGCATAACCCTGGTTATGGTGAACAAAAAAACGTATAAATTTTTTACCCCCCCACCATCTAGGTGGGAAACATCCCTTAACAACCTCTTAGGTTCCTGGGGTCACATGCGACCCCAATACATAAATTCAATAACTGTAATGCCTAAAACACTTGCCTGGGTAAATATATTGATCTTCACGTGGTGGCAATTTTAAATCATTATTTCCCTTGTTATTGAATTAATACATTATTACCTAAATTATTATTTATCGACCTACGCGTAGGTCGAAAAGATTTACCCGTCCTAGTGACCTATAAAAACTGCAGAACTGTCAGATTGTGGATTGTATACCGATAACTGAAAACACCAGACTCTGTGAGGGGACAGCTATTCATTATTCACTATTCCTGTATTCAATATTCATGCAGTAGGGCTACTGCTGCAGTACTGCAGTCTTGTGTATTGAGAGCTGGAGAGGCGACTGTCAGGTGTCAGGCCCTTCCTTCACCATTCTGCCAATAAGAAATACCTACTGACCTACAGACCTAGGCTACCCTATATGCTATAATTATAATAATACAAATAAATACAATAGGCCTACAGCTAAAGCTGTCTGTCCTGCTGTCTGTATCTGTGACCTGTGTCAGTGCTGCAGTGTGTGTGTGTATTGCTGTATTCAGGTATTGTGTATAGACCTACTGCAGTACTGACCTAGTCCAATCAGCCAGTTGTCCTGTAGTCTGCTTCTGCTAGTACAGTAGTAGCAAGCTAGTCAGCTACCGCAGTACCGGTAGTACCAGAGTACAAGGGAAATAATAATGTATTCTATGTTATTGTATAATAATTGTGTATTGAATTCTCGAGATTAGGCCTATGCTGTACATGTACTGTACATACACTTTTCAATATAATATTTCAGTTTTTCACATTCTTTGACCATTATTTATCATTACTGCAATATGGAGAATGATAGTGCTGCAGCAGGAACCAGTTCAACTTCAGGTACCGAAAATGTGGAAATGGTTACCGGTAGAAGAGAATACCCAGTACGGACCCGTGTGCAACGAATTCCATTCAGTTTTTCCACATTTTCAATGACTAATGAAATTGACGATAGTGACAGTGATGCTGAAGGAGGTGGAGTTGGCAGTAGTGAAGAAGAAGCTGATGAATCTGATGCTCCTGTCGCAATTGATGAAGATCAAGAAGTGAATTTGTCAGATACAGAGTCTGATCCTGATGTCGATACTGCCGATGATGATAACGTATTGGGTAGCAGTACTTTATTTTATAAATCAAGACATAAAGGTAAAAACGCTGAAAAGGGGATTTCATGGCGAAAAACTCCATACAATGTTTCCCAAAAGACTCCTCAAAGAAATGTAATTCATAATACACCGGGGCCTACACGTTATGCTCGATGTCAGTGTAGAGATATCCTTTCCTCTTTCTATATATTTTTTACTATTACAATGATTAATATTATACTTGAAATGACAAATAATGAGGCACATAGAAATCTTGGTGACAATTGGAAACCCATTATATTCGATGAATTTATGGCCTACATTGGGTTGTTGATTCTTGGTGGTGTATTTCGCTCTTCCACTGAACATGTAACTCAGCTATGGTCAGCTGACTTTGGTAGACCTATTTTTCGCGCTACTATGTCATTGAAACGATTCAAACAAATTTGTAGATTTGTGAGGTTTGATGACAAAACAAAAAGGCGACGTGATTTAGACAAATTTGCAGCTATTCGAAATATATGGACAAAATTTGTTGAGCAGTTACCTCTAGCATGTGTTCCTTCAGAAAATCTTTGTGTGGATGAACAATTGGTGGCATTTCGAGGGCGATGTTCATTCCGTCAATATATGCCAAACAAGCCAGCACGTTATGGTTTAAAAAATTGGGTTACGACCACTGGTGATAAAAACTATATTCATAATATTGAACCTTATACTGGTAAACAGGGTGATAATGTAGAGAAGAATCAAGGTCAGCGGGTTGTATTGGAGTCGACTAAAGGTCTACCTGGAAGAAATATCACTGTTGATAACTTTTTTACTTCATACTCATTATCCCAGGAACTTCTAAAGCGCAATCAGACGGTGGTGGGTACAATGCGCAAAAATAAGCCAGAATTACCTGCAGAATTTGTGGAAACCAAAGGTCGGGAAAGGTTCAGCAGCATATTTGCTCACACTGAAGATTGTACAATTGTTTCTTATTGTCCCAAACGCGGCAAGGTTGTAACGCTGTTGAGCACAATGCATGCTGATGCATCTTTGTCCTCACGTGATGATAAAAAGCCGGATATTATTCTGTCATATAACAAATATAAAGGTGGAGTTGATGCCAGTGATCAATCATTGTCTACATATAGTGTAAAGCGTGGTACGAAGAGGTGGCCTATGGTAGTTTTTTCGAACATCATTGATATAGCAGCATACAACGCATGTGTTATTTACAGGGACATTTTTCCTGAATGGAACAAAACACAACTTCACCGACGTCGAATTTATCTGACAGAGCTAGGACAGGAATTAGTGTCCATTTGGATTCGACAGCGTTCCACCCGTCCACGTTGCCCATTTGCCATACAAATTGTTGATAGAGTACAAGGAGTACAACACAAGAGTACTTCGAATGACCAAACAAAGCTAATCTCAATCACTGAGTGTAGGAAGGGGAAGAGAGGGCGATGTTATAAGTGTGATCGTTCTAAGGACATAAAGACATTTTTATGTTGTTCAGTTTGCACTAACTTTGTTTGTAGTGAACATGGATTTCCCATCTGTATTGATTGTACTGCTCAATAATTTCGTAAATTAAGTATATTAGTTTTGCATGTAAATGTCTATGTCTCCTAAACAATTTCAGAAATTGTATACTGATTGTAATTATTTACATATGAAATGCTCATTTATTATGCTGTTTACCAAATACTGAGTGGGACAGACGGACAGACAATACTATGTCTAGACAGACATGCATTAGTATCCCTCGAAATCTTTCATAAAAAAGACAGTCTTATTGATTTTCTACATTTTTTCCAAAAAAATGTTAAAAATTATACTAATTATAACTACTAACAATAATATATCTTTATTATGTTGTTTACAAAATTTACAAATGGACAGACAGACGGACACACATAGATGGCATGTTGTCCTATTTTCATGTAATTCGGTGTAAATCATGGTCCTGGTTCTTGCCTGAACAAATGACTCACTCTGGCGTTTGGTGTTTGTGCTCTTACACATACATTTCGTACATGGGGTCACATATGACCCCAAGGGACTAATGTGTATGTTATTTTGAGGGACACAGAAGGGTTAACTGAAAACAGTATCTAGCATATAGACAACATTAAATTTAACATTTTGTTTTTTAGTCAAAGGTAGATTCCTGTTCCCTTTGAAGGCATTTCTAAATTTATTCAGGATAAAGCCGCCCAGCGGGAGCAGAGTGTATTTCATCTTTGATAATCGCCAAATTATTCATTTCTCTAGGTGGCGTAAATAGAACATCTTCCTGTGTGTCGATTATTTATTTTCCAGGACAAATGTAGTTAACACTTGTATTTCCAGTTGTAACATACTATTTGTGTATCGATTATGGAATGACCTTATAATCTTATAATATGACTTCATAACCTTATTATTATTTTATTAACTAAACAAACATACTAGCTTTTATAATCATAACAATATCTCACTTGATCATAATACATGAAATATATTTCACACATTGTCACACCTACCTTAAGATAGTGCTTCAATGTCTAGCTCAGATTTCTATTAAGTTCTAGAACAATGTCAGTGAATCTACCTTTGACTAAAAAAAAAATGTAAAATTAAACGTTGGATATATGCTAAATACTGTTTTCAGTTAATAAGTTTGTGAAAAATTTTAAGTTAATATTTTTTCTGTAGCGTGATGTTTGGTTTTCAACATATATACTGTAAGTTTATTATTTTTTACTAAAAAAAAAGTAGATGATTACAGCAGTCTCGCATTTACTGAAGAAATTTCATAAGCCAAAAAAAAAATTCATTGCGCGCGCAATGAATTTTTTTTTTTTTTGTAGTCTACATACTCACAACAAACAATACCCTACATCTAAACATTAATTATCATTCCATCTTATATTCAAACGTAATTAACCTGTCAATATTGTACTGATAATGTATGTAGAACAAGTAGATTATTATTATTAGTTAGATGTATTTCGTATTAATTAATATGCATTTTATGCTATCGAAATCATTAGTTAATAATTGGATCTCGTTGGTGACATATGCTATAGTATAGAATTCAATAAACAATAATTTATAATTGATACTACCACAAGCTATTTGTAAACATCTGCGACCAGTTATGATGAATAAATCGATATTGAATAGTTATTACTTGGCATTCAACAGCTATAACTCGGATATTTATCGCCTTTTTCTCTCGAGGTTGGATGGGAGAGTGAGTGGTGAATTGTGAGGAGTTATAACAGTCCCGAGTTCGAATCCGGTTGAATATTTTGTTATCTGAAAAATTGCAAAATTAAATTTAGTTACTGGTGAAAAATAGTAGAAGTTACCTGTAGACACCCCTAGCGTCTGTAAAATAAAAGTTGGTGAATATGAAAAATACTGGTTGGTGAAAAATAGCGAAAATGAAAAATAGTAGAAGTTACCTGTAGACACTCGTAGCGCCTGTAAAATAAAGGTTGGTGAATATGAAAATACTGGTTGCTGAAAAATAGCGATTTGAAAAATAGTAGACGTTACCTGATGCTAAGTGTAGACACCCGAACACCTGTAAAATAAAGGTTGGTGAATGGACGGAGTACTAGCGTTGGGTGACTAATAACGCCTCTAGCGGAAGATGCGGGAACTTGAGAAGTTGCCATGGTTACGAATGAAATGCTGATATCTGATTGGTTGAAATAATAACGACTACTGCTAATGGATGAAATGGTGGCTTCTGATTGGATGGAGTACTAAAATTGGACGGTAATGCTGGGCTATGGGTGACCACGGCGTGAGGGGCTACTAATATATACTACTGCTGGTTACTCAGGACGGGCAGAGGACTAAACAGCCATTTATAGTAATCATATCATTTTAAATATTTTCCAATGTATTTTACACCCCAGAAAACCTGTACTGAAAAATAATTAGCCGAAAATGTAACTTTCAAATTTTGTGAAAATTGTGCACTACTTGTAATTTTGGTGCTGCAATATAACCACCCCAGTACATTTTTTCGAAATTTTTTTTTTTCGGTCGGATCCAGACAAGTGATAGCTACGTACAAACAAAAAATCAGACGTTTTCGTAAATATTTGTAGATTTTAGAGGGGGGGGGGGGGGGGGGGGGGTTCAATATGCCCCCCCCCCCCCCCCCCCCCCCCCGGTATTTGTACAACATTTTATAGCCCGGTACTAATAGGGTTAAGCGCAATATAATTTAACAATATATTAGGGTTTTCTATTACTATTGTGTTGCAAGCTCATAGTTTACCTGTAGCTGCAATGTACAGTACAATATGTAAGTGAGTCCCATTGCCATGTATGTAAGAGCCTTGCTTGCATAGATCAATGATAAAATTCTAGGGACATCTGTTCTGCGTCATCTCACAGCATGAGATCCACTCTTAACTCAAAATTTCGACTATTTCGACTATTGATTTTCTAATTAACGTCAGCATTATTCGTTGTATAGCATGGAATTTCAGGAAGATGGAGGTTGCTACAGCCTAATTATATTTGCTGGGCGTTACGTAACGTTACTTAATATGAATGAATGCAGCTCTGACATAAAACCAACAAGATAAGTTCCTCTTCATTATAATTTAACTATCCCAATATAATTATTATAATATACGTATAACAACTTTTATTCAATTAAAGTACTGTAACTCGTAGAACAGGGAGTGTACAATGCTATTAGGTTGCTCTTTTCTTGGTGTGACCTGGTCGATCACTCTGTGGTCGACTGTTCTGGTCAGCGGACAGGAGTTGCTAGGATGTACACCGGAGATCTGGTTGTTTGATGATAACAACCAGGGAAACGTCGGAGCTTATAAAACCTACACAACGACAACGGACTCTACTCAGTTAACTGCAGACGGGATGAATGACAAAACATCTTCTGTCAGAGTTATTTGTGGGATGTGAGTGAATTTAATATTTTATAACAGTTCTAACTATAACACAATATGATGGGTTTATTACAAATTACAGATATAAATTAAGGATAAAGATATTACTGATAAAGAGTAAATAATAATAATATTATACTGAAGATTCAATTTGACCATTGATTAAATAAATTGTTTTTTATCCCCATTCTTGGAAGAATTAGTAATTTTTTTTCCTTATACTTACTTATTTGCGATGAAAAAATAATTATCTAAACAATGTTTAACCAATCGTTGTTTATTAGAAAGGATATAGAGCATTAGTAAATTTGTCAAAGGCCAGAATTGCTACTGATCTGCCGCATAAGAAAGGACCAGACAGACAGTGTAAGTGGATCCGTTGTGACAGGCGAAAATGCCCCCCCCCCCCCCCCGGCATATTTTGACCGGGGAGAAAAATCCGCAAGCAGATTTTGACAATAATTCAGGTCTCGGACATATTTTGCGGACGCGTCAAAATTATATAAAGCATTGAAGTCTATGGGAGCCCCAACACACGCGGACGCGTCAAAGGCAATATCCAATAGTAAAATGTACAGAAGTAATATGTTTGGGCTTGATCTTTAACAATATTTTGTTTCGTTATTATATTTATTATTAAATATTGTTTTTCTACTATTAGGTAACCATCGCTTTTTCGTGCGTATTTATTTATTTGGATCTATGACACTTCCCCCCCGGACAGTTCCCCCCCGGACACTTCCCTCCCGCCCAAGTAGGACACTTCCCCCCGGACACTTCCCCCCCGGACACTTCCCCCCTGACACTTCCCCCCCAGTTAAAGTGTTAAAATTAATCTGGGTGCACCAAAGCAATAAACAAAAGTTAAAGATGGTTACAGGACAAATTGTATCTAGTCAAGTTTTTTGAGACCATTTTTAAATAATTCATTCATGTTTGTATCATCAGATAATAAATTGACTAAGCCTAAAGTAGGACCTGTATTCAATGTTAACCAAATTAATATATAAATTACTACAATATCATCATTATTCATCATCATTGTATGAAATAAGGGTCACGTGTTTCTATACACCTAACTATAAGCCTTACTGCCGTACTGCTGTACCGTAACGGTCGCAGTACTGGTGTTTTTACTTAATTTTATCTCCGATTTTATTTTATTTTATTTTATTTGCTGTACTTACTGTCAACTGTAATACGTGCGCGAAGGTTTCTGGCAGAGAATACTCGCTGGAGGCCGGGTTCGTAGCCTACAACCACGTTTGAGACCTCAACAAGCGATCCCTCGGATCGACAGAACGGGCGTATAGCTGAGTGCTGGCGTCCACGTATTTCTGGATATGGATTAATCTCGTCTCCGTAAAATGAACACGGAGACACTGAAACGGTACCTTGACAAGAACGATTAAATCACTACGGGATCTTGTCCAGAAAAACTCAAGCGTGCTATGCGCCTTTTAGATTTAAAGGGAAAAGCGATATTTCCAGAGGACCTCCGTCGGGACTTAGGCACTTCATCCGCTCAATCGTGCACCGATACGCATGATCATGCTGAGCCCTACCCCAGCTCAGACGGACTTCCAACCTGACTTCCAGCTGCTCCGAGTACGCCCAACGCCGTGTCGAATTTCAACGGACTCCCAGCTGCTCCGAGTTCGCCCATCGCCGTGTTGAACTCCGACGGACACCCAGCTGCTCCGAGTTCGCCCAACGCCGTGTTGAACTCCAACTCCGACGGACTCCCAGCTGCTCTGAGTTCGCCCAACGCCGTGTTGAACTCCGACGGACTTCCAGCTGCCCCGTGTTCACCCAACGCCGTGTTGAACTCCGACGAACTTCCAGCTGCTCAGAGTTCGTCCAACGCCGTGTTGAACTCCGACAGACTTCCAGCTGCTCCGAGTTCGCCCAATGCCTTGTTGAGCTCCGACAGACTTCCAGCTGCTCCGAATTCGCCCAACGCCATGTTGAACTCCAACAGACTTCCAGCTGCTCCGAGTTTGCCCAACGCTGTGTTGAACTCTGACGGACTTCCAGCTGCTCCGCGTTCGCCCAAAACCATGTGAACTCCGACGGATTTCCAGTTGCTCTGAGTACATCCTCGTCCAATGACATGGTGAACAACAATGGACTTTCACTTCCGGTTCCTCCAAGTCCGCCCAACGTTGAGACAAACCCCAGATCCAACAGACTTTTGAATCCTCAGTTTTTGCCCATTAATCAGAAGAATGTGAATAATAATACTATTAATATTAAGTCTACTCGCAAGACAAAGATATCTGAATATTTTACAAAGAAGGATAGCAATTATACAAAGCAGGCGAACTCATCTTTTTGTAATGATCCTGGATATTTTGTAATAACCTGAATGTGAATGAGCAATTAATAAACGTGTGGAAGGAGTGTCTGCTAACCTGAGTCTGGTGGGAGGCCTGGGCATCCATACAGCCCATGATCTCCTGGCTCAGCTGGGCATTGGTGTCCTGGAATCTGAGTACCTTTTAAGTCGAGTTTCATCTCCAACTGCAGTTGAACCATCTTCAAATCCACCTCACGCAGATACGGATACTACCAAGGTCCCAACTGAACCAAAACCTCATTATGAGATCGTGGTAGTGGAGGATGAAATGGAGGATGGAAATTGGGCAGTTCGATCAATTGCCGGTGACAGTGACCAAGAAATCCAACTGCAGCAACCATCAAATGCTGCATCATCCAATCTGTCTGTAGACGCTCAGATGTTTGAACCCTGACTGCCGACAAGTAACTACATTATAAATGACCATTCAAAAATACCTCAAAATTCAACTATAGGCCTACAATCAACCAACACTAAAGGGAAATGGGACATGGATATCAACAATAATGATCCTGATTTATTCGAAGTGTTTCCCGACAGAGGCAGCCAAGACAACCTACCAAAGAACCCCTCTGAGATGGACACATAAATTAAAGCATATATTGAATCAATACGACTTGATAAAACGACACCAGGTTTAGTTCTCCCAATGCCCTCGGATGTGGACACTTTAAGTGGAAAACGCTGGATTTCTGACTCAGTAATATATGGATTTCTTGGCATTATCTCTCTAAATTATGACTCTGCAGCTGTACTCAGTCAATTCACACAGAAGGTTCATAGAAATAAGTTTGACAAGCTCACTGCAGTTCAGTATGTGGCAAAGCGGTATATCAACATGAAGAACAACAGTGTATATCAAAAAGATTCATTTATATTTTTTCCAGAATGTGTGGTAAAGAATGGAAAAGGCTCGCATTTTGTATTACACGTTGCTAACCTAAACAGGATGCTCATATATAGGGTATGTTCACCGGGTCATATCTACCCATCCAATGTCACAGAAGAAATCGCTCACATTCTTAACGAAATTGATAGGTTCTGTGGAGTTCCTTCTACAAATACAAAATGGAAAACTACTACCTCTCCTCATAAGTTCACTATTCAAAAGAATAGCCATGATTGTGGTATCTTTCTATGAGCATATGCTATTGCAATTGTCAGAGGAGAATCAACCATATCACCTGTGATTCACGACAGTAAAGAAGCGAGAAAATGGGTGCGAAACAGCATAGATAACGTAAAGTGCTACAAACTTCCTGATCACAAAGAACTGTTAACATCCCAGTATCCCTGTTCAACCTGCAAATCCTTGTCGCAATGCGAATGCCGTGTTTTTGGTCAGTGCTCCGTTTCTACGTTAGGAAACAGTAATGAAAGATAACCTGCATCAAGCCAAGTAAATTTCCCAAAACTAACAATCGACATCAACAATATTTTATCAGCAAACAAAAAGAATGCCTTAAAACGACTATCAGCAGAATCAAATAAAACTCTTCTCCAGACAAGAGACAATCTTTTTATTGGCGCCAAAGGATTAATGAAACAAACACAATCCTCTACACTAGAGCTTAGACCCAGAAACTCCATGAAAGATCTGAACCTAGACATTTACGAGCTTATTTATTTAGTTTAGTTATTATATTTATTTCATTTATTTATTTATGTGCTTATTAGAAGCCAACATCCTCTTTGCATTCCAATCATCATGCAGTCTACAAGCAACCACCAAATAAGTTCTCAGGACATGACTACCCCTATGCGTATCTAACTGTAAAGGGAAAGGTAAATAAAGTTAATACTCGACTCACTGCATCAAGGATTATCTTCAAGACAGGCGTATCCCTGTTCACATCACAGAATATCTCATGTTATGTCTGACAACAACAATATATGTATGAGAGTAACCATTGACCGCGGAAACTGCACTACACTGCTTAATCATTCCTTCTGGCCAACTGGTACAGAATGTCACAAATTGATTAACTACTCCACGGGAAGGTCTGGAGATAACAAATTTGATGATATAACAAAGCAGATTTATCCGAGTTACCATTCGAGACATTCCATCCAAATATGAGGCAGTATGTTTAACATCAATGATAATGTAGCCCCTAACACAATAACTTTACAAGCTTGTGATGAATCGATACGGGATTTACATTTAGGAACTTTTAACTGTCATGGTTTCACTTCAAGCAGCGATGCTGTTAAAGATCTTCTCAGCCAGTTGGACGTCCTCGCGCTATAGGAACATTGGTTAGACAAGCTTGAAGCTAAGGAATTACTGTTGGGGCTACATGACGACTTTGATTGTGTCTTCACTACTATAAATAACTCATCTACTATAATACATAGCAGAGTAGTATTGTTCTATAGGACTTCAGCTTTCAACAACACAACTCAGTTTGACTCTAAGGATGATATAGTTGGAATCCGTGCTAATTATTGTAAATACCAACAGCCACTTGTAGTGGCATGCTGCTACTTCCCGGACACATCCAAAGACTCCACACTCTACAATGACCACGTTGGGCGGCTTAGTACTATTCTCTAGGTACATAGCGATTCATCACCCGTAATCCTAGCTGACACAACACAGACTTAGGTAACCTACAAGGTCCTAGGAAATGGAAACTCAAAATAAGCAAAAGAGGACTTCATAATTACCTCAAAGAATCTGAGCTGGTAGCAATTGATACCTACTCTCCATTTTCCGGACCTTGTATTACATTTCGTGGTAATTGTTTCTCATACATAGATCACATTATCACCAATCAACATATGCTCAATTGTGTAACAAAAGGGAAAGTATTTGAGCATGACTTCCAACTATATTCAGATCATGTACCAGTGGTTGCTCATTTCCATCTTGATAATGAACCTGTACATGCTACATCGTCATGCCTATTAGATTCTCATTGTAAAACAAACCATACAATAGTTAAGCATACCACTCAACCTAGGACACTTAGAGTCAAACCACATATTGCATGGGAAAAGGTAAATTCGATCATGCTAACTCAATATCAGGAAGAAGTTGTTAGACGACTGAAAGTAACCTATAATGTGCAACCTAGTCAATTATCACAATGGACAATTGCAGATGTTACATTGTTTGCATCAGATATTGAGAAATCCATTTATGAAGCGGCTGCCCATCACTTACCTAAACGAACTGCAACTCGACAACATACCAAGAATCTTCGCATCAGAGCATCTCCGAAACTAAAGAGCCGTATCAGAACCTGCAGTCAACTATATGACTTATGGAGCAATGATAACAAGAATGAGTCTAGTATATACAAACCTGCATATAACGAATCTCGCCGATCAATTAGACGCTTGAAAAACTTTCTTGCAAAGAGTGCACTGGCCACAAAAGTCAAAAAGGAAGCTGGGCTAATGCACAATAACCCGCGGAGATTCTGGAACTACTTCAATAGCAAAGATAAGCTAATAGCTTCGGAAAAAGCTCAACCCGTTATTAAGGAAGAGATGAGAAACAATAGCAATCCTGATCTCAAACTCAAGGATGAGCTCAACATACTCAAAGCGAATATACAAGAAACCTGTACCACAACCATTCCACCCATTATTTCTCCTAGAACTGTTGAATGGGCATTGGAATTTCTAGCGCATGGCAAATCACCAGATGCTTCCAGTCTAGTTCTAGAGCATTTATTGTGTTTAAATAAATTATTATTATTATTATTCTATCTTTTAATCTCAAAACTCAACAATTGAGAAAACAATTGTGGAGGAAGCCTGGAGGGAATGGCCCACCGTAGCTTATGATTGGCTAAGATTAAGCGTCAGCAACCACAGTAGTTTTTAAGCACCAGACCCTACATTACCTCAAGTTACTACACCCCTAAAGATAATTTAATAAATAAATAAATTTTATAATTGTATAACTGACTTCTAACTAATGTGTTTTACATTAATCTATTTTTATCTAAGTAATTGCGTCTCGTTCATATAAGGAGTAATAGTGTTTTTTGATTGTATTTTCAAATGTGCTATATTTTGTGATACTACGAAAATTATCATCTAGGGAGTTCCATAGTCTTATCATGCTTAAAATTATGCTATTATATCCTTTGTTATTTTTCGATAGCGGTGTTTTAATTTTGTGCGTTCTTGCATTTATGACTGGTGAGTTCTGTCTATTTAAAAATGGTAGAGTAAGGTCGTTAAATGGCTTTGATAAATTGTATATATATCTGTAGAAGTATTTTAGTGCAAAGTGTTCCCTTAGAGCCTTTAGTGTAGGCAACTTTGATTGTGACCGTAACTCTGTTCCTGTTAAGTCCTGTATTTTTTTGCTATATACTACCCGCAGACCATAATTTTGTATTTTTTCTAGAGAATATAGTTGTTCTTTGAAACCATGAATATTATGGAGTGATGTTAAAATTTCGCAGCAATAGTTATGGTGTGGTAATACTAGTGTTTTGTATAAATATAATTTGCACTGCTTTGTCAGTTGTCCCCTTATTTGAGGGAGACCTGATATTGCATGAGTCATTTTATTTGAAATATTCCTTATGTGCTCACGCCATTCCATTGTATTGTCGATGTATACAACTAGATATTTTATCGATTGTGATTGCGAGATTGTAAGTAGTATCCTTTTGTTATTTGGCAGAAGCATGTTTATTTTGTCAATTGTATCTGAACGTGGTTTTGGTGATATTAACATAAATTCTGTTTTTTTATTGTTAAGCTGTAAGTGTAGATCATTAAATTTCAGGTTAAGAGTTTTTCTTTTATTGGCTAATCATTCTGTTGTTATGTTTGGATTTTCACTGGTGCAATATAGCAAGGTGTCATCTGCATATTGCACTATTCCTAAGTCTGATTTATTACTTAGTTTATTTACATACGCTAAAAATAACAGTGGGTCGAGTAAAGTCCCTTGTGGGATTCCTCTTACTGAAGTTTGCCATGTTGATTTAATGCCGTTGGTTTTAACTCTTTGGTATCTTGGGTACAAAAAACTACCTATTAGTTTAGTACTGTAGCTGTTGTATGGAAACCAAGGTCCGATAGTTTGTTTAGCAGCATATCGTGGTTTAGTGAATTAAATGCCTTACTAAGATCAAGGGCTGCTATAGCTACATAATTGCCATTATTTAGACTTTATCTCCACGACTCCGTGGCGAATATTAGTGCATCTCTAGTTGAGTAGTTTTTACGAAACCCAAATTGGGTGGTGTTTATTAGCTTATTTCTATCTAAATAATTAATTATTTGTTGATAAATTATTTTTTCAAATACTTTTTCTAGTGTGGTTGTTACTGCAATTGGCCTGTAATTTTCAGGGTCGTCTTGTTGGCCTTTTTTATAAACCGGAGTTATCTCGGTGAACTTTAATTTAGTGGGAAAAATTGAATGAGTGATTGATTTATTAATTAGGTATACCAGTGATCGAGCTATTTGTGGTGCAATTAGTTTGATAATTCTTGGATGTAATGTTGATGGGCCTATAGATTTATTGATATTAATTTTTAACAAGTATTCATACACCACCGTTAGTTCATCTGTATTATGAAAACTAAAGCAGGGCTGACCTTCCACGTCCGGTGATATATGGAATTTGTTAAGTTTATTTACTGTTTGCGATATTCCTGTAAATTCGGCCATCGCTATATATGTTGAATTGAGCAAATTGGCTATTCTTTCATTTGATTTGATTAGAGTTCCCTTTTTATCTATAAGCTCTTTTATAGTGCAAATTCTAACTGTTTTATTTAGGATGGAATTTATTATTTTCCATTTGGTTCGAGGATGTTCAGATGATTGAAATTTATTTTTTATGTAGTTATTTTTAGATTGATGAGTTCCTATTTGATGAGTTAAACGAGTTTCGTGCTTTTTTGAAAAGATTGTAGTCTACTTCACTTTTTGATTGGCGCCATTTAATTAGAGCAGAATTTTTTATTTCAGAGAGTCGCTTTAGGTCGTCATTCCACCAAGGATTGTTTTTGTTTATATTACTATTTCTATGGATTAATTTCCTTTTTATTGGTGCGTGCTTATTTAATATTTGTTCTATTTCATTTTCAAAATAATCATAATTTATATTTATGTCATCATCTGTATATACCCCTTTCCAATTTGCATTATTTATGTCCCTAATGAAATGATCTTTATTGAATTTGCTATAGTCCCTCTCATACACCCGCTGCCCATGCCTTTCCCTTACGTATTCGAAGGTCCTCACCTGACTTCCGGATCCATGATCCCAGGTAACAGAAGTCGTCCACATGCTCAAGCATACCATCCTTTGAGCTTATGCTCATCCGATCAGAGACTTGCTGAGGACTTTCAAAGTTAACTGTCAGAATTTTGGTCTTTCTGGAGTTAATAAAAAGACCAACACTAGAAGCAGCATGTTCTAATGAGCTGAGGAGCCGTTGGGCTCCCTCTAATGATTCTGAGAGTACTCCTAAGTCATCAGCAAAGTCTAGATCAGTTAGGTACTTGGCAGGATTTCCTCGACTTCTGGAGCCAGTAGGTGGAGTTATCATCAGCCCATCATGATCTAAGGACATGCGTAGAACATAGTCAACCACAATAATGAACAAGAATGGTGCAAGTGTGTCTCCTTGGAGGACGCCCCATAACACTTCAAATGGTTCTGTGTCACCGTCAAAAGTAGACACAAATGTTGTTGAACCATCGTATACTGATCTGATTGCTGCAATAGTTTCATCAGGAATCCCATATAATGAAAGTATGCTGAACATACGTGAGCGAGAGACTGAATCAAAGGCCTTGAAGAAGTCAACAAAGATAACAGCCAGATGCCTGTCTTTCTTTTTTGATAACTCTTCAATTATCCTTCTAAGTGCCAAAATGGGCTCCATGGTCCCACGACCTTTACGGAACCCATTCTGATTTCCACGGAGCAGTCTCTCAATGGGATCCCTGATAAGATTTAATAGAATTCTATTGTATAGCTTTGCAGCAATCGAGATCAATGAGATTCCCCGAAAAGATCCATATAGTGTTAGGTTGCCCTTCTTGGGAACTGGCTCCAACTTATTTGTTTTCATTTCTTGTGGGACTCTTGTTGTTCGGTACATGTCTACTATGATGGGATAGATGAGCTTTAAACACTCAGGTATTTTAAAGACCTCAGGGGGAACACCATCTACTCCACTGGCACAATTGGTCTTAATGCTCTTTGCAGCAGCCTTCACTTCTGTAAAGGAGATATCTCCAATGGGAATATCTGGGAGTACGGACTCAGACACTTTTACTTCTATAAAGTTATCAGGCAATACCCTGTCATTATTGAGGAGCTTTTCAAAGTGGGCCTTCCAACCATTGAGGCGATCGGCTGGTGATTCAGCCTTAACCTTGGTGGTTGGTTGGCTTTTCCGCCCAGTAAGCAGATTGATCGATTTCCATGCCTGTGATGATTGCCTGCTGTCGTCAGCATCATTGATGGCATCAACCTGTTGGTTTATTAGCTCCTGTAGATTAGCAGAGTACTGCCTGTTCAGGGATCTAGATGCAGCCTTAACTGCTAAAAAACTGATTTAAACGTGTGTGGCCAGTCATTATTGTTAAATTAAAGAGGATTTGTTTTTTGTATTTGTTTTGTGATTTGTTTTGGATTTGATTTGCGTTTTCGGTTAAGATGTCTATCCATTTTATTAATCTGCTGGTAATTTTTGTTTTTCCTATTATATAATAGTATATATTTAAGTAAAATTATGCATTTGTTATGGAAATGGTATATTATATTTGTTAGATTATATTGTACGTGTACTATAATGATAAAGATTGTTATGCTGATAAGTCTAATATTGTGATAAACTTGGGTAGTATAGGTGTAGTCGCCGATGCCCGTTCCGCCAATCACAGCAGCTACCGCGAACAAAGGCCACCAGACCTCACCCCTGCACGCACAATAAAACAATAAAATAATTGACTGATAAAAGTATGCCCTAATTAGAGTAGTTAATGCACTAGTAAATGTAACCAATATACAAACAAAACTACAGAAAAAATAAACACAACCCAATATAGCTGAACTATATAATAAGTACAGTTTGTTAAAAAAGTCAAGTACAATGTACTTGTACTTGACGAACCCAGAATCCTAATAACAGCAAAAAATAAAGGGCGTGTTAAAAGTTATTTATATCATCAATAAAAAGCTGGTATGCTATCTTTCTATGTTGTTGCAGATTGCACGCTATCACGACTATATTGCAGCTGAGAGCCAAAGCATATATTTTAGACACCGCTGGGCAGATATATATGAGCTGAAAGGTAGTAATAGTTGATTATATGTTTTTAAAAAATTACTATTGTAATTATCGTTAGGTAGTAATTTGAAAGATAAAGATTCTATTTAAAAAGCCGTATTTTCACGTGGCTATTATATTGTTGATCATGGCGTTTATCGATAGAGCTTCGTTTATGCTAGAAGCTGCAATAGTGATATCATTGTTGTGATTCGGCTGGTCACTTGTTTGTCAGTGGCCTTCTCGGGTATGACCACCTTCTCGCAGGAAGGTAAACACTGTGGTATTGGATCTTCCATATTGGTTACTCCACCTGCGACTGGTGGCAGAGTTAGCTCGTTTTGTTGCGGGGTCGCGAGGAGTGTACATCGTATACGCTAGTTGCCGTTGTTTATCGCCGGTGGAGTGGGAAGAAGTGTGTGGCGCTGGCCGGTTGTGCGGTGGGATGTTCTTAGGATCTGGCTGTATGTGCTCGCGCATTGTCCAGGGATAGCTCTGCAGCGTATTATTGGTGCGACTTGATTATTCGGTTGCTGTTTCAGTCTCTGTGTTCGTGCGAATAAACTTGTCTTAATAGTTTTTCCGATTATCTTTATAAATTTCTCCTTTATATGTTTATTTTCGTATAAGTGATCACATGTGACCAGTTTGTGATCCGCAAGAATGGCAGATTGATGTTCGCACATTCTGCGGATACGGTTGTTTACCGTGAGCACCGACATATCCCTTCTCGGAAGAACTGACGATACAACTAACCGCACGTTAATCCTGCGTTCCTTGGCTAGTTTAATCGCTTTGGACATGTTTGTAATGATCATACTCAGACCTCCTGGGTGATCGAGGTCATTTGTTGCGGACTGTATGTAAATTCGCTTAATGTTTGGGTATATCTCCGTCGCACGTTTAACATTTTACGATCAGGTCTTCGGTTGCATAAGTGGTTATTAACCCTATTAAACCCGGGGGGGGGGGGGTCAATATGACCCCCCCCCCGTGGTTTTTTTATTATAATTCTGAAACAAACGCAGTTGGGAATCTGAAATTTTAAGACTTTTCCTAAAAATCTATTGTCTTCCTAGTAGTGAAAACCGTTTTCAAAAATATTGGGTACTTTTCGAGTTATAGCACCATTTTTTAACCCTACTTTTGGCACTTTTTTTGAGACGTTTTTTGAAAATTACATTTCATTAAATATGAATTGTAACATCTCTATTTTTGATTTACACCGGTTTTTTGGTGTTAGAAATTTGATGGAATTCATATAAATTGATTTAGAAATTTCAAACATGTTTTTTTCGGTGGGTGCCAAATTTTGGTGCCAGCACCAAATTTTGAAGTAAGTCAATTTTGTAAATTGATCGTTTGAAACTTGTTTTTTACGCAATTGGGGTTTTTTGGGTTTCTGGATTCGATGAAATATATACGAGTTGCTCCAAGCGTATCAAACTTGTATTTTTCGGTGCTGTGTGCAAATTTTGGTGCTAGCACGAAATTTTGAAAATCCATTCAATAGATAAAATTGCTTGTGACAATTTATTTCTTGCGTTTTAGAGGTTTATGGCTTTTCTGAATTCAATGGAAAATATAATTATCGAACTAGACATCTCAAACTTGTATTTTTCGGATTGGGTGCAAAATGTGGTGCTAGCACCAAATTTTGAAAACCATCAAATATATAAATTGATTGTGTCACCTTGTTTCTTGCGTTATACGGGTTTGTGATGGTTCTGAATTCAATGGAATCAGTAAAAATTTCATAAGAGTTCTCAAACTTGTATTTTTCGCCGGTGGGTCAAAATTGTTGTGCCAGCACCAAATTTTGGAAAATATGCAAATTAATAAGTAGATAGTATCACCTTGTTTCTTGCGTTATACGGGTTTATGAGGGTCCTGAATCCGATGGAATCAATAAAAACAGCACTGGACATCGCAAACTTGTACTTTTTGGTGATGGGTACGAAATTTGGTTCTAGCACCAAAATTTTCCAAATTACGCCGAAAAATACAAGTAGCAATGATCTGGCATATTAGAAATGTATTCCATTAGAATCAGCGCCCTCGAAAACCTGAAAATGTGAATTTATAGCATCGTATGTATAAGTGAATTAAAAATTTTGTGTTCTAACTGAAAAGTGCTGGTTACTTGTTTTTTTCATTTTTTTCCTACGCAGAGAGGACTAAACAGCCAGTTATAGTAATCATATCATTTTTTAATATTTTCCAATGTATTTTGCACCCCAGAAAACCTGTATTGAAAAATAATTAGCTGAAAATGTAACTTTCAAATTTGGTGAAAATTGTGCACTACTTGTAATTTTGGTGCTGCAATATAACCACCCCTGTACATTTTTTCGAAAAATACTTTTTTCGGTCGGATCCAGACAAGTGATACCTACGTACAAACAAAAAATCAGACGTTTTCGTAACTATTTGTAGATTTTAGAGGGGGGGGGGGGGGGGGGGGGGGGGTCAATATGACCCCCCTCCCCCGGTATTTGTACAACATTTTATAGCCCGGTACTAATAGTCATTCATTAATAGTCATTAATAGTCACTAATAGTCATTTAATACGTCATTAATAGATGACATGTTCAATGTATGTCTCAGATATGGAGATATCCCAGTTCTCTTTGGGAATACTCTAATAACCAATATTTATAAAGGAAAGAATCGACCAGTACTTTCATCTAGATCATATAGACCAATATCCACAATTTGCATTTTCGGAAAGATTCTCGAAGGAGTTATACTATACATTTATACTTATAACTTATAGAGTTATACTTATACTAGTTATACACCACGGAGGTGTAGTGGTTAGCATACCTGAACGTTTATCGGGAGACGCGGGTTCAATCCCCGCTGGTGGCGAATTTATTTTTTCTGCTCCATTTGCTATAGAGTTGGATCATCCTTAGTCCTGTTTAATTACTTATTAATTTATACAATCTATGGATGTTAAACACATATACAATTTTATATTATTATTTGTCAATTTAAGAGCTCTAGGGCTCACCTACCTACCTACCTACATAATTAATATAACTGTACAATTAATTATACTGAGCAAATGATAAATTGTTCTGTATTATATAAACTCCTACAGTGCAGGGCTTGTAGTATTACGTTTAGTCTACAGTCTTGTTGCTGGACCTGGACTGCGTGTGTTGGACTGCTAGGCTGAGCCTCAAGGGATGCAGCCATAATACTTGTATTTTCTGTTCCTTCTTCTGTTAATGACGCAAAAGCAAATCGTAAGCATCCATTTTGAATTACAGTTTAAAATTAATTTATAAAAAAGCTCTTATCGCTTTTGATTCTTGACGCATCCTCTTGAGGAGTCTGCGTTGGTTGGGTTCCCCCTTAATACTCTTTCTATCTTTCCTACAATAAAATTTGTCCAATCGCTATCGAGACAAAATTAATTGTAATTGTCCAGTCACACATTTTTACTCGCTAATATTTTCTCGCTATTTTAGCGAGATCTTATTTAGTTCTCGAGTTATCGCTGTCTTTTGTCTACCCATTTGTGCGCTTAAATTTAAGAAGTTATAGACCTACAAATAGACAAACCATCAGACAGACAGACTAGATTCCACCAAACCTTACAAATGATGTCGGAAATGAAATCACCGACCCCGAAAACCCCCATAGATTTTTTCATTCAGTAAAGGGGTGTGCGGCCTTAGTGCCAGACATTACTAACCGATTGATGGTTGTGTGATTGGTTATAAACACAAATTTTAATAAATGGTCAATTCCATGGTGTCGGACGTTGGGGCAAACCCAAATTTTCGGTTGTTTTTTACTATTTATAGGAAGTTGTTAATTCAAGGTCAATCAGAGTAATGCTTATACTTCCGCAAATTCGAAGCTATATATGAGAACACATAATGAGTCCACTGAAAACTACTAGAAATTCGAGTTTAAAATGTGGGTGTCGGACGTTTGAGTTTTGGGACAGTAATTTTTGGCTAAAAATTAAAACATTCGTGTAACAGTGCCGATGAGAGGTTTTGCAAATTTTGGCTAACCACAGTGATCAGCAACTATTTGGCTACCTAGTATTAATCCAACCTTTGTAATATCCTAAATCTAACATACAGTTTTTGTAGTTTGATTGGAATTGAAATGGTGTCGGACTTTTGGTGTCGGACGTTGGGATTTGCCCACTAATCCAGGTTCTTTTATTTGTACTTTGTTGGTAATGAATGCGAGGGTTCATATTCGCTTTGTCTTAAACAACATCTCTGCTTTACGGGGGTAGAAAATTAAAATAATTTCGTTCACAACTTTTCAAATTATGGCATGTTTATCGAACTGTACATTTTTTTATCACTTATTTCTCGAAAACTTTTTATGTGGTGCTAAATGGTTAAATTATGGTTAACCACAATAATCTGCAACTATGTGTTTAACTAATATATATCAACTTTTGTAATATCATCAATCTAACGCACAGTTTTTGCAGTTTGATTGTAAATTAAATGGTGTCGGACGTTTTGTGTCGGAATTATGGTGTCGGACGTTCCAATTATAACAGACTTATCCAGATTCTTATGTTTGTACTAATGTGGATAAATCAATGGAAGTATCGTCCCGTGCTGTTACCCCCCTCCCAAAGACGCACTTAGCGACCCCCCCCCCCCCCCCCCCCCCTGTAAAAGCTTTTGCGTAATTAGCCGGTTATTTTCCCTTAAAGTACTCTGTAGTTGGTTTGCCAGGCATAAAAAGGCCGTGTCCTTGCTGTACTGGTGTTTTAGAGGACATAAAAGTCATTTCTTATGTATTTGTACTGTATTTGTACTGTAGAGGACATAATCCACAATCTCGTGACGCAATAGCTGGATACTTTGAAACAGTGTCGCTACCATGACGACGGCTAGCAGCTGATATTGCCACGTCGACGTTTCTTTGTTTCTTTGTTCTCTCGTTGTTCAGGTTGACCAATCAGAGCGTTTGTTGTCTCTGTGTTGGAGGTATATACAGAAACTCAGTAGTTCAGTGTTATGTTTTTTGCCCAGAGCCTAAGAACCGGCTTTTGGCACCTCCGTGTTTTCAGTTTTTAGTCTTACACTAGTAGGTTTAATTATAAGGGCATATATCCTTTAACTGACATACCGATCAAACTCATGGAATCACTGATCTGGGAATACACTGACTGCTGACACACGGCTTTTAATAACTGCTGAAACTGCTAAAATTACCTGCTCAATCGATACTGTGTACTGCTATTTGTTGTCGGTTATTCATTATATTGGTTGATGAATTATTATATTGGAATAACGAGAAATAACCCCGAAAACCCAATATTCTTGATATACCGAAGGTAAGAGAGAAAGGTTACCAATAACGATTGTGACTTATGTTAAAGTGGTTTGAAGTGAATCTAATGTTATTTGATAGACCCTACATGAGTCAGTCTGTGTTCCTTTTATATGTGACTAAAATCAGTGAAGATTGGCAGATTAGTGTGCAGTATTGTGCAGCATTGTGTATGAGTGAGTCTGTTAAAGAAGCAATTCCTAAAGAATGCGCCATATATGTGAATTATAATTAAGCCATATCGTTGTGAGTAGTTTAAGTCATAACTCTGTTTATATAGATAAAGCGCCACGTCCTAAAGGAACTGTTAATATTCCCGAAGGTGAATAATATTGTCAGAGATTATATAATACCGTCAGTCGAATAATACATTAGGCTTACATAGCAATAAAATTAAACCGTCGAACCCAATCTCCCGGGAATATCCAGCGGGTGAATGGTCGCGCACAGATTGGTTTCGACTAGTGTAGTGAATCAAATACTTGTCATAGGCTAAAAAGCGATTTAATATCTAGAAGACATCTTAATTTGGCAGGTTAAACTGCCAAAGGTCTGAAAGCGCGAACATTAAAGGATATAGCTTCTTTATTGCAGTAAGCAATAAAGTCGAAAGTACCGGTCGACCGGTAACCAGTAGGCCTGACTGCCTGATCATCCGGACCGGTACCTACAGCAGTATTATTCGATTTTGATTATTATATACCAGTAGGCCTTAATAATTAATCAGGGACTGCAGCCCTGGTTTTTTATTGAGATATTTACTTATTTCTGTCAAGTTTTATTTATTTGTAGGCCAGTATTGAACAGAAGGCGTGTAAGCCTGATCATATTGTACAGACGATTTGTAGGCTGAGCTGTTGTCTGATTGCTGTTAAGTCCGAACGAATTGCAGTGTGTGTAGGTCACCTGTCCGATAAAGAACGGTTGGGAAGTTGGGGTAGCCATTGCTGTAAAGTAAACCCCCAATTAAAGAATAAGTCGTACTACTGGGTTAGAACGCATACTACCTAACTATTTCGGAGTCTGCATGTCCTCTAGTTTATTTAGGCTTGAGAGTAGTCTGCCATCGTTTGGTCTGTACTTTGTTTGTGTAGTCTGTACAGGTAGCGTATAATATCATTTAGATAATTTGTGGGCTGGATAGTTGTCTGTCTGTTATTAGGTCTGAACGGATTGCAGTGTGTGTAGAGCCCTTGTCCGATAAAGAACGGTTGGGAAGTTGGGGTAGCCATTGCTGTAAAGTAAACCCCCAATTAAAGAATAAGTCGTACTACTGGGTTAGAACGCATACTACCTAACTATTTCGGAGTCTGCATGTCCTGTAGTTTATTTAGGCTTGAGAGTAGTCTGCCATCGTTTGGTCTGTACTTTGTTTGTGTAGTCTGTACAGGTAGCGTATAATATCATTTAGATAATTTGTGGGCTGGATAGTTGTCTGTCTGTTATTAGGTCTGAACGGATTGCAGTGTGTGTAGAGCCCTTGTCCGATAAAGAACGGTTGGGAAGATGGGGTAGCCATTGCTGTAAAGTAAACCCCCAATTAAAGAATAAGTCGTACTACTGGGTTAGAACGCATACTACCTAACTATTTCGGAGTCTGCATGTCCTGTAGTTTATTTAGGCTTGATAGTAGTCTGTCAGTATTTAGTCTGCATTTTTGTTTGAGTGGTTTGTACGCGTAGCGTAATATTTACTATTCAGAGTTTATGCGATTATTCGCAACATTCAAGTCCCCAAGTTTGTTCCTACAGTAATTGTGTTTGTTATACATACCGCTATAGTTAAATTAACCTCGGTACTACACGGGCTGCTTGGCGTAGGTAAAGACTGGTGATTTTGTGCATCGGTCACTCCAGCAGATGCCGTGGTTCTTTTAGCTGTTCAAGTATATTTAATTACTGATTATCTGTTGTACAAGTACTCGTACCTAATTTAGGGTTTAGTGTACAGTGCTTTCCGAGAATAATTAGTGTAGGCATTATATTTGTGTTGTAAAGTGGTTGATAGGCACATTCGATTAG
>JAUCBJ010000198.1:0-50208 GCA_032718475.1 Nemertoderma westbladi | reverse complement strand
TATCAGTTATCCCACAAAAGCTTTTACAATCAGTTTGGATTATTTCTTTGAACTGTTAACTGTAAGGATATATTTTCATCATGTAGCTCAGTAACAGAGCTTTGGGAAATATTCAGTACAACATTGAAGAAAGGTATTGATCTTTGTATCCCATTTAAGAAATTCGCGAACCCAGGAAAGAAAAAATATTATCCGGCTTATGTACATCAGCTGCAGCGCACAAAGAAATTGCTCTGGAGAAGAAGAAATTTGCCTGGTGGAAAAGAAGCGTATAAATATGCCGCAGATGAAGTCTCTAAGGCGGTGTTCCGCGCTGCTTGTGTCCGGGAAACGAAAATACTTACGTCGGGCGACCGTAGCTCCATGTTCAAATTTGTTAATTCGAAACGAAAAACAAACTCAGGAATCAGACCTCTGAAATATAATGGAGATATTATACTTGATGACGCTGTAAAGGCTAGAATATTTGCTGATGTTCTTTCTGAGAACTTTACATCTGATAACAATACAATACACCCATTGCCGCGAAAAGTTCCTATAAATGTGAAACTCGATAAAGTCCCATTCGATCCGGTAACTGTGCTGAAAATGCTCAAAAAACTGAAACCAAAATCTAGTCGCACCCTGGACGGATTCCCGTGCTTATTATTCTCTAACCTAGCATGTAACCTAGCCGCTCCGCTCTCGGCCATATTTAAAGCGTCATTTGAATCTCACTCTCTTCCACTAGTCTGGTTGACTGCCGTCGTTATTCCTTCCTTTAAGAAGGGTGATCCTCTAAATGCATACAACTACAGACCAATTTCCCTGACGTGCATTGCCTGCAAAGTCATGGAGATGTGCATCAAGGATGAGATATGTCGCTATTTGCTTCTGCACAAATTAATATCAAGGTCCCAACACGGCTTCTTAGAGAAACGTTCCACATGTACCCAACTACTCGAATGCACAGCTGATTGGCTTAAACTAATTGATGACAAGAACAATCTTGACATAATATACATAAAAGCATACGCAAAGGCGTTTGACTCCGTAGTCCATTCAAAACTGATTTCTAAACTTACAAGTTATGGAATCGGGGGTAATCTACTGGCTTGGATCGCAGCGTTCTTGTCAGGCCGAACACAGAGATTCGTGGTTGGTGCCTGTTTCTCGAAGGTATGTGACGTCATTTCCAGTACCTCAAGGAAGTGTGTTGGGGCCAGTTCTGTTCTTAATATTTATTAATGACCTGCCACAACTAGTTGATATTATTACATGCAAACTGTTTGCAGATGACGTCAAACTGTATGCGCCGTCAAAGGAGAGTCATTTATTACAGTGTTCGCTGTCAAAGTTGGGTGACTGGGTAGCCGACTGGCAACTCTCGGTCGCTGCTCACAAATGCTCCGTGGTATATGTTGGTAAGAATAACCAGAAAGCGTCATACAAGTTGTGAGAGAAATCGCGTAAAGAGGAAAAGGAATGCAAGGATTTGGGTCTGATGATATGTTCCGATCTCAAGTTTGACTCATACTGTAAACAACAGGCACATAAAGCTTGTAAAATTATTGTATATGTATTATTGTATAGCTATGTATTGTATACCTTTACTTTGTTAGTGGTCTGTCGCTGTCGGAATACAAGGCACCCCAAGCTAATGTACAGCAAATGGCACAGAGCCCACTGACTCCTGTATGCCCTATTACATAATTAGTTGTGACTCGAATCAATTACTTCTCCTTACAAGAGAGCAATGTATTTCCCATTTGTGGCCAGCCAGAAGGCTACAACTGATATAATACTGCCAAGGGATATTTCCATATTACTAGGGGGTGGCTATAGCCACATGGCCACCACCCTCGATACGCTAGTGCTTACAGTCATAGTTCAAAAAAGCACCCCCCCCCCCCCCTGGATCCGCCCCTGGTTAGTATGTATGTATGTCCGTCTCTATGTCTGTCTGTTTATCTTTCAAAATATGACATTATTACTTAAAGAATCAATCAAACATGGAAATAGAAATCGTAAAGGAAATCACTGACCAATAAAACCCATGAATTGAATTATTTTGTTAATTTGGATAATTTCTCAATTTTTGACAGACAGACAGACCAACAGACAGACTGTTTAGATTTCGTGAATTTTAACTTTCTTGAATTTTAACAGACAGACAGACATACAAATAGTAAATAGGCAGTCAATAGCCTAACCGACGTCGTAATTGAAATGATCGGCAAATAAAACCCCCAATAGCAAAAATTTTCACTAAAGGTCCATACATTGATGTGTATCTGAATTCTGGTAGGTAATTTTGTAAGAGCTTATGCGACCTAAAATTCACATTTTAGTATCGATAAGCTAGTCAGATCAAATGTCAGATCCATAGGCCCCGCCGTCGTGTTCGATTCCGGTACATACCTAAAGATAAACAGCCAATAAATCTACTTTTCATTTTCTTGGCTCAGCTTTTCTCTGTTGGAGTATCAACAATGACGCACAGCAGTTTTCTATTGGAAGTTGCTGAGCAACCATGCCGTCATGATTTCTCACTATTTTAGGCTCAGCTTTGTCGAAATCTTATTGTTCTGTTTTTGCTAATAGCAGCAAGGCGGACTTTAGCCTAATAACATCTTGGCCGAATGCGTAGAATCAAAGTACAGTATATTATGGGAGCTGTCTGCACTGTGCTGTCTGCACTGTGCTGTCTGCACTGTGCTGTTTGCACTGTGCTGTCTGCACTGTGCCGTTTGCACTGTATGTCTGCACGGAGTTGTCTGCATGGAGCTGTCTGCACGGAGCTGTCTGCACTCTGCTGACTGCAATGGCCGGACCTGATTATTGTTGCTGTATTTGTATATACTGTAATATTTGCCGATTAACTTATGTAAATATTTGTTATGATAAATAGAGACATCGCTGAATTATTAACGATTGCACCTTAACTGAGTGTTATTTGTATCATAAGAGGTAAGACAAATAAGAGGTAAGACAAAAGACTTAACCCTGGGAACAGGAAAGCCTCGGCTACGCCTCGGCTAGTTCCTGTTCCTCGGGTTAAAATAACCGGAAAAAATTTATGGTCGACCAAAAATTAATTTTTGGCGACCGTAAATTAATATTTGGTCGACCATAAATTAATTTTTGGTCGACCATAAATTATGACGTCATGGAGAACTTCTGAAAAAAAAAGTAAAAAAAAATTAATTAATTGGTAAAGATCAGCCACCGTAGTTATTTGTATCATAAGAGGTAAGCATTGGTTGGGTAAATTAGCGATTCTGGTTTACAATCAATTAATAATCATATTTATTTATTATCTATCAAGCACCTGAAGTAAAAAACCTTACCGGTAGGTGTGTTAGTACCAAAGTAGGTAATAAAACTAAAAAGCAACAGGACCTAGACGTTGCATGCAATCAGTGATCAGCTGACAGCAGCCAGCTGATCGGTAGGTTTCGCCCCGCAGCTGAAGGCATTCTCAGGAGGCCAAGCCAGGAAATGTAGAGTGAAATTCACCAAGGGAGACAGAACGAGTATTGAATGAAGAGTGAGGGTCTGTAGGTAACTACAGTTCGGTGTGAGGATGGAATAGTCCTACCTGAGACTGTTGAGTCGGTGCTCAGACTGGGGCCAAGAATCCGGTCAAAACCAAGTTTGACACCGCACTCTTTTACTCCCAGGTCGACTATTTCACTACACCACCGAGGCTGACAAAGTAAGTGTGTCCCACCATGCTCAGAACTACGCTCGGTTAATGCGTCTTCAGATGCAGTCTGATGCTGTTGCTACAACGGCACGTTATCTGAAGCAGCAGGGTTTGATTGCTGTACCGTTCGACAAAGGGAACAGGTACTGTATTATGAGGAAGGAGTCTTACCTCACCAAGGCCGATGCGATCATCGCCGACCCAACTAAGTTTGGTCCCCCTCCCAGTCGTCCAGTGCTGTAAAGATAGATGTTTGCCGACAAAGGTCAGAGGTTATTCGTGATGAGGTCAGGAGCATTGTGGGCAAGGATAATGAGGAACTCTTAGCGAGGTTACTACCTCGCAAGGATACCACTCCTCCTAGACTTTATGGCCTCGCCAAAGTCCACAAGGCTGGTGTCCCGCTACGTCCTAGCCTGGCAGCATATACCATCCTATTACTGGATTTCTCAGAGATATGTTGGATGTGCTGCCCGAGGGTAAGATATCTACAAACAGCACTGGGTCAGCCGATCGTCTCGCCCAACTTGAGGTAGAACCCACGGACCGCCTCTACTCCCTGGACGTCGTGAGTTTATTCATTAACGACCCTCTGAGGGAGGCGGTGCAGCTCGCTGCGGATCTACTGTATGAGCGGCATCCTGACGGCCAGCCAATCAGCAAGGACCAATTTATTGGTCTTATGCTGTTGGCTACCAAGGAAGTCGTATTCCTGGATCACCATGGCAACTACGTCTGCCAGACAGAAAGATGGTGTCGCTATGGGGTCTCCTTTGGGCCCCATACTCGCCAACATCTTTCTGTCAAAGTTCGATGAGAGGATCGCTGCGGGCACTAAGCTTAGTGATAGGTATGTCGATGACGTATTTAGCGTTGGCAGTAACAACCCCACTGAGAAGCTGAGAGAGGTCAATGACCTCCATCCCAATCTCAAGTTTACCCTCGAGATGGATGTGGAGGGCTGCTAAGTAAACAACTGCACTAAGTAAACAATGCCGTTCTTGTTCTGTATGCTACAGCACTCTACACTTAGCTGCGCCCAGGCAGTCAGTCAGGTGATAGCTGATAGGCAAGATTATATATTGCGATTATAAGATTATATGTGTATGGGTCATACATACATACATACATTATCAATGAATTTAGAATTAATAATATCGCTGATATGCCGACTGGAAATGCTTTTAATGACACCAAACCCAGATCGGTCTCTACAATTGAACATTATTGAGAATTAGACCCGTGTGTGCCGGCTCACAACCTACCTAACCCATTAAAAAATTACCGTATGGCGATATTTCTAACTAATGATTCAAGCGAAGCCTTTAATAATATTAATAGTATCATGATTTAGTATTGGCATATATTTAATATTATAAAGTAAAAATACGTTTCTCCTAAAGGAAAACACAACATATTCTCGTGGGACGGTTTACACCAGTGAATTACATAAGTGATAAATTGTCGTCACGAAATAAGCAGACAGATGAGCGGATTGAGACTGGGAGGGAAAAACGGGAATATAAAACCAATACATTCAAGCGCCCTTCATTTTGAAGGTAACCGAGCGCTCTTTGCGATTGTCTGTGCCAGACCGGAGGATTTACACGTGACTTAATGGAGACGGGGGGGGGGGGGGGGGGGGGGGCTGGACGCAATCCCATCCTAGCGAATTAATACCCCGCCTCAATGTTAAATTCTCAATTTAGGGAAAGGAGCAGTTTACAGTGGCCACGTGACAAACGTGGCGAAACAATAAACTAAACACAATAGAACAGGTTACAGTTTTATTTTTGAGAGTAATCAGTGGTTATTTGTGTGGAATTTCCCTTGGAGAGGGGTGAATTTTTATAGCGTCCAGTTTCCACACCTATATCTGGACTTATGATTGGGAATAATAATCTTATAACATTGAATTTATGGATACAACCATTTACGATCAAATTATCTCAGAATCAGGTTTTGCGACATAAGGTCCCTTTTCTCGTGGCCAGCCACATATTATTAAAACTTGACTCAAAAAATCCTTGAAATTCTCATTACAGTAGTACGGCAATTAAATTACTTTAAGTAGAGGACAATATTAAATTTCGTTTACTCCTCCTGCATTACTTCTTTTTGCTCCAGGGGAAAAGCCATAAAATAATATTTTGTTTTATAATTTATTCAACATTTGTCTTACACGTGAAACTTACAGGAAGTTTCCATCATATTTATAATATACTCTATCAAATTCAAATACTTACCAGAACAGGCAATGCATATTTATATACTTGCCAAAACAGGCAAGGTGTATTTATATACTTGCCAAAACATACAAGGTATATTTACAAACTTGCCAAAACAGGCAAGGTATATTTATATACTAGCCAAAACAGGCAAGGAATATTTACATACTTGCCAAAACAGGCAAGGTATATTTATATACTACCCAAAGCAGGCAAGGAATATTTACATACTTGCCAAAACAGGCAAGGTATATTTACAAACTTGCCAAAACAGGCAAGGTATATTTATATACTAGCCAAAACAGGCAAGGAATATTTACATACTTGCCAAAACAGGCAAGGTATATTTTCAAACTTGCCAAAACAGGCAAGGTATATTTATATACTACCCAAAGCAGGCAAGGAATATTTACATACTTGCCAAAACAGGCAAGGTATATTTATATACTACCCAAAGCAGGCAAGGAATATTTACATACTTGCCAAAACAGGCAAGGTATATTTACAAACTTGCCAAAACAGGCAAGGTATATTTATATACTAGCCAAAACAGGCAAGGAATATTTACATACTTGCCAAAACAGGCAAGGTATATTTTCAAACTTGCCAAAACAGGCAAGGTATATTTATATACTAGCCAAAACAGGCAAGGAATATTTACATACTTGCCAAAACAGGCAAGGTATATTTATATACTTGCCAAAACAGCCAATGAATATTTACATACTTGCCAAAACAGGCAAGGTATATTTACAAACTTGCCAAAACAGGCAAGGTATATTTATATACTTGACAAAACAGGCAATGCATATACTGTATATTGAGCCAAATGGAGAAGTCTTGGTTTCGTAGACTGTTATAGTCTTCGTGGTTAGAACCTCTCTGCATCGTATTAAATTGAATTAAGATAGTTTATTATTTTGTATGTAATTATTGTGGTTTATGAATAATTTGACTGTGGACCGTTAGTTACGTAATATAGTGTTTACTGTAGTTTATTTATAGTTAAGTTTTACGCAGACGGGATCCCGAGAGTGATAATCCCGGTCCCGAGGCCGGAAATCCCGCAAATTTACGCTAACCAATTTACCCGAGTAAGACAGTAAGAGTAGGACACGAGTACAGTTTGCCCTTATCCGATGCGCATCCCATTGCGTTCGTGGGTCACGCATCAAATGGGCTTGGACTGGAAGATGGTGCTGGGCTGCCATAAGGCCAGACGGGATAGGAACGTCATATGCAGCATATGCTAATTAATCTACATCGCCTCTTCTGTACTTAACTCTCTTTTATAATTTTTATAATTTTTAACTGATATTTGTGCTGTGTGGTGGGTTTCTCTATAGTTCTCTTAAGCAATATGCTCTTATGTCTATCACAACATTACAATGAAATGCACAATGAGCCTAGTCATAATTAATTTATTATACCAGACAGATTTAGCCCAAACAGCCTTTTAGAACCAACTTTTTACAAAAATTACTTGCTTTGCTTTTATCAAGAATAGATAGAACATAAACTTAGGATTAAGTTCTGCCGATTGGAGGCCACAGGGGCGGTTCTAGTATTTTTTTTTTTTTTTGGGGGGGGGGGGGGGGGTAAACTTGGAACCACCAGTATTCTATCCCCCCCCCCCCCCCCCCCTAGAACCGCCACTACTGGGCGGCCAAGTTGATCTTCCTATTTAATAATCACTCAGATTAGATTATTTATATTATTATAATTATTTAGAGATTAAAAAAAAAACTGCACGAAAAATTTATTCGAATTCGGAATAGAACACGAATTGAATGAATTGATGAGTTGACAAGAATTGTTTATAATGGGAAAAAAATTTCACAGCCGGCATATCAATAATTTTAATAAAATATTTCATAAAGCATTTATTCTTATCCAAGGAAGTTCCTCTTTAGGGTTTCTAATCTTCTTACCTTCTATGGAGCGTCACAGATGTACAGATTTTTTCAAGATGTTATTTATTATCTTGGTAACGTTAATGTTAAAGATAAAGTTCTGTAAAAGCGAATTTAGTCGATTTTCATGACGAGATGTTTATTAATTTATTAAAATCTATGCTTCAAGTGGTCTTAAAAACAAGCAAGATAGTGGTTCCCATATCGTATCACAAGCGAGACAGGGGGGGAAACTGGACGCAAAACCCGCCTTGGCGAATTAATATCCCGCCTCAATGTTAAATTCTCAATTTAGGGAAAGGAGCAGTTTACAGTGGCCACGTGACAAACGTGGCGAAACAATAAACTAAACACAATAGAACAGGTTACAGTTTTATTTTTGAGAGTAATCAGTGGTTATTTGCGTGGAATTTCCCTTGGAGAGGGGTGGATTTTTATTGCGTCCAGTTTCCCCACCTATGTGGGTAGGTGTAAAACGCGGATCCGGATCCGGATTCCAAATTATCAATTAAGGGAAAGGAACAGGTTACAGTGGCACGTTATTTTAACCAAAACAATAAACTAAAGTCAATAGAACAGGTTATAGTTTTATTTTTAGGAGTTATACAAATGTAAAAAAAATCGACTTCCGTAGCGACAATGTTAAATGTAGAATCCGGATCCGGATCCGCGTTTTACTCTGACCCCACCTATCTGGACTTATGATTGGGAATAATAATCTTATAACATTGAATTTATGGATACAAACATTTACGATCAAATGCGCTAACACATAAAGAACAATTATTGACCTAATCAATACATGTAAATAACTCCAATTCACAATAATTAGTGAAGTGTTGGTTATTCACTGTGCATATGTATTCTTGTATTGTTTTTAGTGTGTAATTACCAAATAAGAACGAATTTGTCTTATCACTTCTTGTGCGCGATTGTATTGAATTCATGACAACGGCTGTTATTATTATTAATCAATTGACACCTACCTCGACTCCTCTCTGAGACTCCGACTACTCTATCCGATAGAATAAAATAATCATTTCGCTAACTGCTCTCTCTATCTTCTATAATCACAACAGCTTTTATAATTCATTAGATGATTACAACATAATAATTATAGTTTTAAGTTGTCTAGAAAATTTATCGTACACCACCGGGACTACCCTCACACTAATTGATTATCAGACAGAACAAAAGCTTTTACTTGACTCGTACTGTCTCCTACGACATGCTTCACGGGCCGCTAGGCCCGTCTCTAGTTAACTGACTGTAGATCATTGATAACTCCAAATAATCACCAATAAATTCGATTACAATATCGACTTATGTATGTTGATCCTGTATTTATTACTAATAATTTAGTTAAACGCACCAAACCAAAGGCATAATTTGACAGTTTATAAGTTTGTGCTACTTGTAATTTTCGTTCTGGGGCACTAGAATAGCACCAAAATTGGGTTTGCATTACCAGAAATATTTATAACTAGTTTCATCGTAATCAGCGACCTCGAAAACACGTACGTTCAGAATTATCAAACCAAACACAAATTTTTTTATTTTGACATTTTTTTACTTGTACTTTTCATACTGGGGGACCAAAATAGCACAAAAAATAATGGTTGCTTTTCCATAAAATATTTTTAACAAGTTTTATCGTGATCAGCGACCTAGAAAACCCTATTATTTAATAGGTTCAGCCACTCTGCTTCAGTTTCTATAATAAATTCTAAATTTTTAGTGTATTAATTTTTTGTACAATAACTAACCGAATAGGCTACAGATATTCTAAGATAATCTAAAAAAACAAGTGTATACGGTGCGTAGTACTATTAATAGTATAATGCAGTTTGAATTTCGCTCTAATAAAACCCAATAACGACCAATAAACCAATGCAAACACCCCAATAACGACCAATAAACCAATGAAAACAGTCCATTTTAAGAGCCAAACTTTAAACGCGTTTTTCTCAGAATGAACATTTTTTCCCCAGGTCCCTTTTCTCGCAACCAGCCACTCTACTGCTAGAGCTTATTCGAGATCACTTGATCCAACAAATTGGTTAACTCTTTGTATTTCATTCGTTTTCCTTCCATTGCCATTTTCAATGCATAAATGGGTACATCTTCCTCTTTCTTGAGTGTCTTCGAGTCCAAATCAATTTCATCATACTCGCCTAAACTGAAAGCGAACTTAGAAAATATTTCAGCGTTGTGATATGAGTGCACATGAATGATTTTATGTATAGAGATATTGGTTGATGATGGAACATCGAGTTGATCTTTTAAGTGAACAATGTTGAGTTGCTTCGTGGCGATCAAGTGATTAATGGCCAAACTTTGACCGTACATTGATAAAACCCCATAGTGCCAGTAGGGCCATAATTGTGTGCCAAGTTTCTCTAACTTCTCGGGCTCAGTGAACTCTTCGGCCGATAAATAGGCCATGCTAAACAAGGTCAAGTATGAAACCAACCGAAATTGGTCTACTGTAGAGTACCAAGTCGAGCCAATATTCTCCAGGGATGATGTCTCCCACCCAATATTGTGTGCAATTCTATCCAACCGACGAACATTAAACTTATCGGAATATCCACCATGTCCCACATAGAAGTCGTCACATTTAGCAGGCAACCACCGGCCACACAATGGCGTCAAAAAGATGTCCATGTCACTGCGTATGACGAAGTCATATCCGGCTCTCTTCAAGTACGCATAGCCTTCAAATGCCACCAATACTGAGTGCAAGAACCTGTAAGATTGAATATGTTTTTTGACGAAGTTATAGAATGGTGCCAAATTGTCGGGATCATCCAACAGTATGTCAACACGGCCATCGAGCAGAAACTTGTACTTCTCGGTACGATTATTGCTCTGGAATTCCCTTCCTGGCCTCAACAGTTTACGTGATGATAGGTTTTCATGCGCGATTAGCGTACACATGGGCTTCTCCTCCTTCGAGAGACGTAAGTTCTTGAATGAACAGTTCATTTTCGTGAGGAACTCAGCACTGCCATTGCGCTGAAACGCCTCTGGGTGTGCCATACTGATAAAGATTATCAAGTCAGTACGCCAGAGTGCTGGTTCTGTTTTCTGCATTTCGATCCAGCTGCGATAAACCCATTTGAAATGATATATATAAGTGTCGGCTAGTTCCAGTGGTAAGTAGAACAGAATGGCACGGGTCATACGAGCTGAATGAGTGTTATTGGATGCCGGTTGAGAGTAGTCAATAGACTCAAGATTTGTTTCGTCTTTGTAGTTTTTCCTCAGCTCGGAAAAGACCGAGGATGGACACATGAGAATGGTCGGGTACCTTTTAACAAAGTTGTATATATCGCTCCTGCCCCTGTTTTCGCTTGAATCTGGAGATATTGAATAGCGATCTCTGACTGACCCAAGGCCGAAATTGGCCACGGCATATAAGATAAATATCAAATATAGTATCAAAAATAATTTAAAGTATTTTTTCATGTTGAATGTTGATACAGATGGCTCTACTGTAGTTTGTTTATAGAATAAATTAGAGATAATTCGGTAAGCGATTACCAGCGGTAACATTGTATAAATATTAATTACCAAAACAAACAGAGTTAGGGTAAGTGGTTGGGTCTAACTCAGACCCCAACACTTACCCTAACTCTGTTTCTAGTGTTTGGGTCTAACTTAGACCCCAACACTTACCCTAACTCTGTTTCTTTTGGTAATTAATATTTATGCTTATAGAATGACTCAACCTGAAAACTGACTAGGAAAATGAAAACATTTGAACAGTAAAGACACGTTCGTGGGGCCTTCGCGCAGCACGAGGCTCACTTATGAGATACAAATTAAAATTGAGCAATTCTAACACAAAATCTGTATTTAAGAAATTAACCGAACCCCAAATAAATCATAAGAGGGGAAAGTCACTCGCTTTCAATCCCCTCCCCCCCCCCCTTAATCTGCACCCCAACCCAAAGGTACACTGAGGATTGTTCACAGGCAGGTATTATAGGTCCAGGTCAGGTCAGGTATTCTAGGTCATTGATCAAGAAAACTTGCCACCTCCATGCAGCATAAAGGAGGTGCCACCTGTAGCTGCATAGACCCTCCCTCTTACTAGGGCAAATCTGGTCCTGTAACTAGGACCCCCTTCGTTCTGGGATAAGGACGCCCTTGGTCCTAGATTAAGGACCCATATACTTGGCTGCAGGGGTATATGGCCTGACCAGGCAGATGGTGATCTACCAATGGCTGGTCAGGAGTAGAGTGTTCTCATGTCTACTCTGAGAGCACTTCACTGCGACCTGCACCTGGCAGCAAGGGTATAGGGCATGACCCAGCAGATGAGCTGCAACAGCCAATGGTGGGTCATGTGCGCCAGAGTAGATATGGGTGATGGGCCTCATATCTGACTCCATTGCGACACCCACCCTGTGGAATGACAAACCAGGGTGTGGTATTTGCCCCGAGAGCTGACTCGGCAAAAAAGCACCCCCCAACCCCCACTATGGATTACATTAGCAATGCGGAGGTCCGGCCACTAGAGGCCAGTGGAATTACCGGACACAATCGGCCTCACAGGCGTCAGTTACCTCCTGACCGGCTGCCTGTCTCACCCCCTACTGGAGAGAGAGCAGCCAACAATTCTTTGAGTCCCTTTCCTGATGACCTTTCTGGCCCAAACCCTGGGTCACCAGGGAGGCCAGATTGTGATGGGGAGAGGGATTCTGGAGTTGGAGTCTACTCTCATGTTCCACCCCGACCAACAAAGCCATTGGTGAATCTGAGGCAAGAAACTAGACTAGCCTCAGTAAACACCCTAACACTCGGGTCCCCAATGCGACAAGGTGAGCTGACTGCCTTGGCAGATAAGCTTTCTCTTAGCGCAGTGGGTGTTCAAGAGCACCGAATGCAGACTGGACAGACTGATGAGGTTCTGATTAAGGACATGGGGGGCGTTTGGCGACTCGCCCTCGCGTCAGCAGATGATAGTGGCAATGGAGGAATTGGTCTATTGATGAATCCAACTGTACATGCAGCATTGGACAAAATAGACCAAATCTCTAACCGCATCATCCGTTGCCACTTCTCATGTTCTGGAAGACTGGCTAAGAAGTTTCCTAAAGTGGTTCTGCTTGTGTGCTACTCTCCAACTAGTGTTGCCCCTGTAGAGGAGGTGGAAAATTTCTACCACAATCTACAAGCAGCTACTGATGGAGTGGATCAGCATACATTCTTAACATTCCTGGGAGATTTTAATGCAAGTCTGCATCAATTACCTACATCGCCCTGGGTATATAGCAATAGTGTTAACCGAAATTCTGTCCATCTTCAGGATTTTATCTCTGGAAATGGATTATTTTCGGCTGGAACCCAGTTCAAGAAGCGAACTGGAAAGCTATGGACTCATAGTGGACCCAGTGGTCACAAGTCTCAGATAGACCATATTCTGTTTCGTAGGAAATACAGGAGCTCTATACAAGACTTTAATGCATTTACACTTCGACCCTTCTCCAGTGATCACCGCCTTATTGTGTCCAAGGTAAGACTTAGTCTGCGAGCTAGCAGAACAACGAAATCTGCCTTGCCGCGGCATGGCTGGTCCTCTCTGTTGCAACAGCCAAGTGTGAGATCCAGCTTCACACTACAGCTGAGCAACAGGTATGAGGCTCTTGCCTCTGAGGCGGCAGATCACTGTGAGGGCTATACTGCCTTTACAGAAGCAGTTAAGTTAGCAGCTGCAGAAACAGTTCCTGTATACCCTCGAAACAGGAAAAGGGCCCCCTGGACTGACAACAAAATTCAGAAGTGCCGAAATGACCTTCATAAGGCGCAGAAAGAGTCCCGACTCAAACAGACTACAGCGGCCAAGAATGCAGTTAAGGCTGCATCTAGGTCCCTGAACAGGCAGTACTCTGTTAATCTACAGGAGCTAATAAACCAACAGGTTGATGCTATCAATGATGCTGACGACAACAGGCAATCATCCCAGGCATGGAAATCGATCAATTTGCTTACTGGGCGGTAAAGCCAACCAACCACCAAGGTTAAGGCTGAATCACCAGCCGATCGCCTCAATGGTTGGAAAGCCCACTTTGAAAAGCTCCTCAATAATGACAGGGTATTGCCTGATAACTTTATAGAAGTAAAAGTGTCTGAGTCTGTACTCCCAGATATTCCCATTGGCGATATCTCCTTTACAGAAGTGAAGGCTGCTGCAAAGAGCATTAAGACCAATCGTGCCAGTGGAGTAGATGGTGTTCCCCCTGAGGTCTTTAAAATACCTGAGTGTTTAAAGCTCATCTATCCCATCATAGTAGACATGTACCGAACAACAAGAGTCCCACAAGAAATGAAAACAAATAAGTTGGTGCCAGTTCCCAAGAAGGGCAACCTAACTGTTCGCGCTTTTAGACCTTTGGCAGTTTAACCCGCCAAATTAGGATGTCTTCTAGATAATAAATCACCTTTAGTCTATGACAAGTATTTAATTCACTACACTAGTCGAAACCAATCTGTGCGCGATCATTCACCCGCTGGATATACCCGGGAGATTGGGTTCGACGGCTTAATTTTATTGCTATGTAAGCCTAATGTATTATTCGACTGACAGTATTATATAATCTCTGACAATATTATTCACCTTCGGGAAATATTAACAGTTCCTTTAGGACGTGGCGCTCTATCTATACAAACAGAGTTATGACTTAAACTACTCACAACGATATGGCTTAGTTACAATTCACATATATGGCGCATTCTTTAGGAAATGCTTCGTTATCAGTCTCACTCATACACAATGCTGCACAATACTGCACACTGATCTGCCGATCTTCACTGATTTTAGTCACATATAAAAGGAACACGGACCGAATCATGTAGGGTCTATCAAATAACATTAGATTCACTTCAAACCACTCAACATAGGTCGCAATCATTTATCTGTAACCTTTCTCTCTTATCTTAGGTATATCAAGAATATTGGGTTTTCGGGGTTATTTGTCGTTATTCCAAATATAATAATTCATCAACCATATTATGAAGAACTGACAGTAAATAGCAGTATAACAATATAAAAGTATGCACAGTGTTACACAGTATGCAGTGTATGCAGTACTGCAGTATGCAGTATGCAGTATGCAGACATCAGTATGCAGATAACGGATATATGTCCTTATAATTAAGCCTACTAGTGTAAGACTAAAAACTGAAAACACGGAGGTGCCAAAAGCCGGTTCTTAGGCTCTGGGCAAAAACATAACACTGAACTACTGAGTTTCTGTATACACCTCCAACACAGAGACAACAAACGCTCTGATTGGTCAACCTGAACAACGAGAGAACAAAGAAACAAAGAAACGTCGACGTGGCAATATCAGCTGCTAGCCGTCGTCATGGTAGCGACACTGTTTTCAAGAGTATCGAGCTTTTACGTCACGGAATTACGGATTATGTCCTCTAAAGTACAAATACAGAAGAAATAGCTTTTATGTCCGCTAAAACACCAGTACAGCAAGGACACGGCCCTTTTATGCCTGGTAAACCAACTACAGAGTATTTTACGGGAAAAATAAGGAAAAATAACCGGACAATTCAGCAAAAGCTTTTACACCGCTCCCAGAAAATGGGATTTTCAGTCTATAAAATATAAAAATCACAGTTTCTAAAACATAAAGATACTCTAAACAGTTAGTCTTTCTTACGCAGACGGCGTTTACGCAGTTTTTTGAGGCTAGCAAGAGTCTTTTTCTCTTTGGGGGGAGCCACTTTACTAGGAGGGCCATAACTCCTGGGTGAAGGGTGCAATATGATTGCATCAGAAGGTGTAGGATTGTGGTCGAGGTATCTGCCGTTTCGATATGCTTCTCCTCGAGCTGATTTTCCTCCGCTCGTAGCTGGATACGTTCATCCAAAACTCTCGCAGAGAATAGGATCGTCCAAGTTCGATAACTTCTTAGAGATTCTGGATTTCCCAATCGAATTGAGATAAGGCCAATTCGTTTATCGATTGGACTTACTGTTATAACTTACGTTTATCTGAACAAACGCAGGTTTCCCTTTTGATCTTTATAGAATAGCGTTTAACTCGTTTCGTACAACGCTCTCCTTCACCTTGATGAGGTGTTGTATCGCGTTAAACGTGGACGACCATACGGTTGGATAGTGATATTAGGTGTCCGCGTCACAATCCGGCTAGATAAGATGGGCGGCTAGCTAGAAATCACTGTCGGAGTGTTACCGATTAATTGTTAGGGTAGCACTAGATCTTTGTACAGTGAATACAGTCCGCGAGGATCCGCGACACCACCAGGATCGCAGGTCTGAGGTCCAACTAAGGAATGAGGAGGTTTGACCGAGTATTCCGGGACTCTGATCGTAGGTTTACTCCAGGATCGTTCGAGCCGAGTGAGCATAGGTGATACGTCAACAAGTTTCGGTTTACGTGGATGTTTATGTCTTTCTGTTTATTAGTTGGGTCTAGGGCATTTATCGTAATAATACCAAAGACGCACGTCTGGTAGGGTAAACGCGGGTGATATTTATTTGTTGTTACAATGCTTCTATCAAGAATTCCAAATATACGTTGGAGTTACCGCGTCCATTTGTTTCTTTAGTGTCTTTTCTTTCGAGTCGATTTCGAATAGAATTTTCGCATTCGAATTTCAGTTTATGGTTCCGACTCCGCTGGGCAGGATATATAGTCGACATAGTCCGTATTGTGTAAATCGATAGGATGACCAGTAGTTAAGAAGGCCATATACGTACCATTACGCTGCGTATATCGAGCAGCGAATTTTCTATAGTCCAACTCGCGCGCGAGCTGCTCTTGGGACATTGGCGGTTCGATATAACGACCATCGTCCTCCGCAGCAGTTGGACTAACGTCGCCACGTATTAAGCTATCAACAAACGCTTGTAAAAGTAGAGTATATCGCTCCCCGATACCAAGAACATCTTCTATCAACTCCGTCATATCTGCTATATATGAGTTTATCCATATTATAATGAGTTTATATTTAGGCGAGCGGGCGTCGCTGCCTACCCAATCAACCCCCGGACAGTACGAGATCCTCAGCGCCGATGTGTCGTCGCCGCTGTACTTTCGCCAACGACGTAGCCGCACAACGACAACGACAACCGGCACAAGTCACTCGACTGTCCGTCCCAAAGGCTTAGATGTACTTCAGGTTTTCCTTGGAGAATTAGGTTACTTTCACGATTGCGACTAGCTACTGTAAACACACCTTAGTAGTAACATTCGCCTATAAACTCACAAATACCACACACACAACTTGTCACAAATTACACATTCGGGCCATTTGTCCGTTAGTCAATGCCTTCCAGAATGTCACTGTATTATTATGTATCCTTGGATACTAGTAGTGCGCTATTTATTCCCTATGCTATTCAATGGGACAATAGGTAGAATAGGTAGAATTAGAGTAATTCCAATGCATACAGATCTGGGATGTTATTTAATAGTATTCTTTAATAGTCAATGTTCTGTTTTATACATGACTTTATGAATTTTATCGGCTATTGACTATGTTTGGGAGACTTTCACACACTCGTACGCATAATAAGATAAATCTCCGCTCCCTTGATCTATTAATTAATGGAATTTTGGGAACTTTATAAATTGCGTAAAAATGGCAATTTATTAAATTCATTAAAAGACATGAATTTAAATTTATTCCCTGAAATTTTATTATTTGATAATTAAATGGACATATTTTGATTCTAGAACATGTCTAGGGACACAAGATCCTTAATTCTATGACAATTGTCTTTTTTAAGAATATCGGTAAATGCTACGATATCTTAATTGACTAGAATTGTTGAAGGATCTGAATTTTACAGATTTTGATTTATTAGATTTGCAAATATTAAATAATTAATATTTGAGATGGGCACCGATTTATTCCAGAACTTGTCTGGGGACGTTAACCACTGATTCTATAATTTGTCTTTCAAGTATATCGGTGGGTGCCACGATATCTTAATCGACTAGAATTACAGATGGTCAAAGGGTTTAACAGATTTATTTTGCGTTATACGCTACTGTTAAAGGGACATCACGCTACTATATGTATTATTTAATATACGGTATGAGAGCAATATCGCACGAAGCAATGTCAGTGTGAAGAGGCAAGTCGTTTCCAAGGTCTACCCAGAGCTTGGTTTAGCCGAGACACGAGGATCTGAACTTTGCATTCCTAATACTCTGCCTACCAATAATACTTAAATATAGTAGTGGCTTTATTGTACTTTAATAAGTACGGACATTTCATCTTACTGTAGTCACGTATTTATAATATGATACGGACAGTAAGGAAAGAGGAAAAAAATTATTTCTTGCCGTCGCATTAAATATAATATATACGTAATTAAGTAATAAACGCGAATATATATTGCACTAATCTACTAAATAATCGCTAAAATAACATTCTACTGAATAAAATTAAAGAAAACGATTATAATAAAATTACATAGTAATACATACAGAAATATAAAAATAATAAAATAATATAAAATAATAGAGTCACACACCCACTCCATATGTTGTTACGTTATGGAGTCCCTAGATGTTTGAAGGATTAGGGAGGTGGTCGTGGGAAGAGAATCTTGCCTTCCACAGTTTCCGGAGAGTCCTCTATTCCCTTCCGGTAAACACAAACGACCGACTGGGTGATTGAGTCGCTGCATCCCGAATACAGTTCCAGGTTTCCTCTTCGTCCTGGAATAGTGACGATAGAAACATCGCTCTAGGTACACGACGGCCTTACAAAGCCGATTCCAGGAGCTATAGTGGTCCGTCGCTCCCTGCAGGAGAGGTGAGAGTCCCTGCGAGACGTCTGATGTTCCAGAGCTCCAATCGCTCTCTTTGATCTTCATGAAGGATCCACTCGCGGTGGGGAGGTCCAGATCCACGGCGTCGTCCCTGGCAATATGTAATACCGACAGATCTATCCCGGGTTCAAATAACTCCGCTCCACCCGTCCGGGTTTTTGGTTTGACTTTCTCCGCTCCCTTGGCTGGTCTAATCTCAGTCGGAGTAAGATGGGGAGGCCATTCATCCTCCTTACTCAGGAAGTCGGGTTCACCTAACCGGTCTGTAGTATCTGTCAGTTCTTGAGGAGTTGCTCCTCTGGAAGCGATGTCAGTTGTATTCATCGTCTTGGGGCAATATCTCCATTGATCTACATTGGAGTTAAGATTGTCATTATCTGAGGAGTGTGGTGTTCCCTCAGTTGGGTCGTCTCCCTCACTAGTATCGTCTTCCCATTCACTCACCTGGCAGACGCGATCTTGAAGCAGTCTTTCCCTGAGCGTTCTACGGGAAGGTCCAGTAAGGTACCAACCTACTCTAGTTCTTATCGCATAGGTCTGAAGTGGTTGCGGTTGAGTAGGTCGTTTCTCTAATGTCTCCAGCGCCTCATGCGCGTTTTGGCCGATGAGTATTTGCACTCCAGGATAATCAGTCTGGAATCGAGGTATCTTAAGATGTTGGATGCTCTCATCCTCGTCCCAATTATAAAGATCTGCTTGAGTAGTAGCGAAGTTCTTTATTGCCACCATTTTGACTGACCTTATACTGTGTTCTCCTAGTTTATCCTGTGGAGTGGACAACTCACCTATATAATAGTCGGCAGCCACAGCAGATTTCCAAACCTGCATGATCCCTGACATGTTTAGCTTGGTTCGGAACTTGGGTTGTCCAGCAAAGATGTCTTCGGCTAGTTCTTTATCGATGAATGTTCCTGTGCTGCCGGAGTCCAGGAGGGCGTTCACTATATAGCTCTTCTGAGGTCCGTGGACCCGTAACTGGACTACAGGAAATTCTCGGATTCCTATATTGGAAGTTGGCTCTTTCCAAGATGGTTGTTGATCGGGAGAAGTTAAGGTAAGGTCGCTGTCTGTGTCTTTCTCATGCACGAGTGCTCGATACACTGCGGTGGTGTTTATTATGTAACAGGTTTCGTTTTGGTCGGAGAATTCGTCCGTATAGAATCCTTCCATTTCAGAACTTTGGTCGGAGAATTCGTCCGTATAGAATCCTTCCATCTCAGATTGATCAGTGTCGTTCACATCACTGAATTGGACATGTAGTTCGGACTCACTTACCTGACTCGGGCTGTTTCGTTCGAATTCCGTATGCAACAAGATATGATGTTTTGCGCCGCACTTTGCACACCTTGCGTCGGAGTAACAGGTTCGCCGTTGGTGTCCTCGTCTGAGGCAATTATAACACAACCGCTTATCCCACATGACTTCACGTCTATCCTTTAGTGATTTCCCCAGGAATTTATCACACGCATTTAAACGGTGGGGCCCGTCGCACAGCACACATTTCGGCTTGATGTTACTTACTTTAACCTGTGCTATGTGGTGCACACTTGTTCTTTCCTCGGGCTTTCTCACCTGAATTCTTTTAGGAGACGTAGGAGGGGTTTTTTGTACCGGTTCCCTTCTGTCATTGGGTCGAGACTTGAATTTACTTACCTGGTCTTTAGGCGTTTTGTTGTCGTAGTAAGATCTCTCAGTGTCTTTCCCGCTATCCTCTCCTTGAGAAGTCTGGCTTTCGCCGTCGTCTGTATAACACACTGGTGTTACCCTTCTCCTAGAAACGGGTTTCTCACTTACCTTGTTTTCCAGTGTCTTCTCTCTGGACTGCCTTAGGAGCTGTAATTTCACTTCTCTATCTAAGAATGACATGAGATCAGCCATGGTAGGGTCTCGTCGTTGTTGTTCCATCATATATAACACTTTCTTGTCCCAGCGTGTACCTACTCCACCCTTGGGCAAAGTAGATGCTAGGGCTCCTACAACCATAGAATTCTGGTATTCATGAGACTTACCTAACCAATCTAGTTGTCTACAGATCTCCTGAATCTCGTCGGAAAACTCTATAATCCCGCTGCTAAGAAACTTTCGGGGCGCCATTAATTTCGCATATAAATACCTAGCTATGTTAGTCCTATTACCATACCTGATGTTTAGTGTATCCCAAACTTGTCTTAATCCATCTGGATGTCCAATAAATTTTAACACCATTAACTTGGGAGATCCTTCCAAGCACTCGATGAGGTATCTAAGTTTTTCTCCATTAGATAGTACAAAGTTCTGTATGTTATCTTTGTAATATTCATTAAAAGGTAACCATTTCATCTCATCTCCATTGAACTTGACGATCTCTCCCACCTTTACCGCTTGCCGGGCTTCGGTTCTAGCCATTTGACGCGTAAAACTTTCTTGGGCCATCGTGTTATTTAATATCGAGTTATCGGTATATAAATTTCTCGGATTATGATCCGGTCTATAGGGAATATCATTATCAACAGGTTTATAATTACCCTTAATAGGGTTCACTATAGGAGTTTCTACTTCGCTAGCAGTATAGATGCGGGTAGGCTCCACACCTTGCGCATGAGATGCTTCAGACCTAACAGGTTGACACATTGTTACAAGGGGTGGTGGTATACCCTTTTGTAAATTTACTAATTTATCACGTTCTAGCGCGATATTTTGCTGCACTTCTTGCAACTCTAGTCTACTTTCCCTTACTGTGCCCTTGAATTGTTGGACAGTCTCCTGCATCTGCCCGAGCAGGAGATCCATCCCCCGTCGTCTCTCGTCCACCCATTCGACCGCCGAAGCGGGAGTCGCCAACGTTGTAGCGGGCGGACGAGGGACAACGGGCGACAAATCTGTAATATTTCGCTCGGAGTCCAGGGTATGCACTGTCTCATGGACTGTTCTGCTGGGCACAGGTAGCTTAGTGCTGTGCAAAGGGAATTGAGAAGTAGGTTCAGGGAGTACAGGTGTCTCTACGACCGAAAGGGTAGCTTCGGGAACAGGCCTAATTATTTCAGGCTCATCTACTATAGTAGGGAGTCTCTCTATTGTAATTATTTGGTCTGTGGGTTCTGTACTACCTACTTTGGTGTTATTTAGTTGCCTTCTAACAGCTGGAGGCAAATCAGGCAATTTCTGACGGTGGAATGTTCTTTTACGTCTGCTTAGGCGAGATCGATTTCCTCCGCCTTCAGTGTCGGTGGTATCGCCTTCCTCAGATGATGTATACCCCTGTCTCTTGGGAGTAGATCGACTCATCATCTGCATATTGCTCGCTGTTAACTGTTTATTGAAGTTGTCTTGCTTCTCTTGAAGAATTTCCAACTCTAGTTGGGTTGCCTCTTCAGATGCCCTCCGTTCTGCTTCTACCACTGCCTCTGCTATTGCCAGTGCCGCTTTTCTTTCGGTTTCTGCCGCTGCCTCTGCTTTTGCCAGTGCCGCTTTTCTTTCGGTTTCTGCCGCTGCCTCTGCTATTGCCAGTGCCGCTTTTCTTTCGGCTTCTGCCGCTGCCACTGCTGCTGCCACTGCCGCTGTCTTTCTATCTTCTATACGTTTTTTCTTTACTTGTTCTTCTTGTTCTCTAGCGATGCGGAGTTGTTCATCGAATTTAGCTTGGTTCGCCGCTAACATTTCCGCATCGATGGCATCCAACACAAGCTTGGTTCCTTCACTATTAGGGCTAAGTCCCTCTAACCTTCTCCTCAACTCGTCATCACCTAAAAAACGTTGATAGTCTGACAGATAGATGTCAATGGCATCCCTCTTATGCTGTTTCTCTGCCGTCGCTTCGCTTTCTTCTTGAGAAGAAGTGGCGTCGGTTGATTCTTCATAGGTTGTCCACTCATCATAAACCTTATCCGCCATCTTCGCTCCGCGCTCGGGCGTCCGCTCAACAGTATCCGAACTACTGGAGCTGTCGGACCGCTGAGAAACAAGTTCCTGGCTCGCGGGTTGTTGCTGTTCCGCTGCTTCTTGGTCTCGCTTGACTTGAGGTCGAGTGCCTATGATAGACCTACGATGTTGGACCAGCCTCGGTTCTGTTATTAATACTGTAGGGATGGCCTTGCTTACAGTAGGAGGGGACTTGGACTTTGATCTCAGACGCTCTATACTCTTAGCTGAGTCCCAGATCTTTTTAAGACCCTGTCTAACACTCATTCTAGCACTTTCTAAGAGGCTATCTGACAATGTTTGTGGTGAGTCAGACATGTTTGATTGTACAGTTGAATGCCTACTGCTATATTACAGTCTAAGCAAGTCTAGTAATTCAGCATTAACTGCTAGCCTAGTAATTAATTACCGATACTGCTACTCAGTGTAGCGTGATATATATATAATATATTAGAATACCGGTATGCTTATAGTATATATAAGTATTATTACAGACTAGGTTTTTTACAGAAACCGGCATATAATTTTAGCACAAATATATATAAATATATAATAGGCCTAACGGAAATACTGGTATACAGCTTACAGTTTGTAGTATATATAATTCTGGACTAGAATTAATTACAAGTACCGGTATAATTTCAGCCTAAATTTATAGAAATAAAGATAATAGACCTATCGTAAATACCGGTATGCAGTTTACACTTATAGTGTATATATATAAGTATAATTACAAACTAGAATTAATTACAGAATACCGGTATGATTTCAACCTAAAATTTATAGAAATAAATATAATAAGCCTACTGTAAATACCGGTATATCAATTATTTTAAATAACTGAATTTCTGAATTTCAAGGGTTACTTGGTTACTTTAACTTACTTTATTGCCGTTAGTTAAGCAGTAGTCCAACTGATATTGAGACCTAATTGTTATATGGTAGGCCTACTATTTATAAATCGTTTGAGTTGATTTATAATATATATATACCCGTTTTAATGGGTTTTGTCGATGTTTGAAATAAATGTTATTATTTCTGGGGAGTAATCACTACACAAAGCGGTGCGCTTTCAGTGAAGTGTTACTTATAGGACACTAAAACAAATAATTCTAATTTACCTAAGTTACTTAATACTACAAATTACGTACAATTCGGGTGAGATTACAATCTCTAAATAAACATAAAAATTTACAAAAAACACAAAATACGAATTTTTAGGGTAATTTTACAAGAAGTCTACAAACCAGCCTAACAAAGGGTTAGAATTCTGGTTATTACAACGGACAGGGTACTGCGGTATTTGAAAATAATACGTAGTAGTAAATACACTGCGTTGTCCAGATAGGAAAATACCACCGCCTGACGACCTATAGCCGTATCGCTATAGGTACTACGTTATGTATCACGGAGTGTCCCTACCTAGAAGTTAATAGAGCTAATCGAACGTGCCTATCAACCACTTTACAACACAAATATAATGCCTACACTAATTACTTTCGGAAAGTACTGTACACTAAACCCTAAATTAGGTACAAGTACTTGTATAACATATAATCAGTAGTTAAATATACTTGAACAGCTAAAAGAACCACGGCATCTGCTGGAGTAACCGGTGCACAAAATCACCAGTCTTTACCTACGCCAAGCAGCCCGTGTAGTACCGGGGTTAATTTAACTATAGCGGTATGTATAACAAACACAATTATTGTAGGAACAAACTTGGGGAATGAATGTTGCGAATAATCGCATAAACTCTGAATAATAAATATTACGCTACACGTACAAACCACTCAAACAAAATGCAGACTAAATACTGACAGACTACTATCAAGCTTAAATAAACTACAGGACATGCAGACTCCGAAATGATTAGGTAGTATGCGTTCTAACCCAGTAGTACGACTTATTCTTTAATTGGGGGTTTACTTTACAGCAATGGCTACCCCTACTTCCCAACCGTTCTTTATCGGACAAGGGCTCTACAGTCTACACACACTGCAATCCGTTCAGACCTAATAACAGCCAGACAACTATCCAGCCTACAAATTATCTAAATAAATTTTATACGCTACCTGTACAGACTACACAAACAAAGTACAGACCAAACGATGGCAGACTACTCTCAAGCCTAAATAAACTACAGGACATGCAGACTCCGAAATAGTTAGGTAGTATGCGTTCTAACCCAGTAGTACGACTTATTCTTTAATTGGGGGTTTACTTTACAGCAATGGCTACCCCTACTTCCCAACCGTTCTTTATCGGACAGGTGACCTACACACACTGCAATCCGTTCAGACTTAACAGCAATCAGACAACAGCTCAGCCTACAACTTGTCTGTACAATATGATCAGGCTTACACGCCTTCTGTTCAATACTGGCCTACAAATAAATAAAACTTGACAGAAATAAGTAAAAATCTCAATAAAAAACCAGGGCTGCAGTCCCTGATTAATTATTAAGGCCTACTGGTATATAATAATCAAAATCGAAAAATACTGCTGTAGGTACCGGTCCGGATGATCAGGCAGTCAGGCCTACTGGTTACCGGTCGACCGGTACTTTCGACTTTATTGCTTACTGCAATAAAGAAGCAATATCCGTTATTGTTCGCGCTTTTAGACCTTTGGCAGTTTAACCCGCCAAATTAGGATGTCTTCTAGATAATAAATCACCTTTAGTCTATGACAAGTATTTAATTCACTACACTAGTCGAAACCAATCTGTGCGCGATCATTCACCCGCTGGATATACCCGGGAGATTGGGTTCGACGGCTTAATTTTTTTGCTATGTAAGCCTAATGTATTATTCGACTGACAGTATTATATAATCTCTGACAATATTATTCACCTTCGGGAAATATTAACAGTTCCTTTAGGACGTGGCGCTCTATCTATACAAACAGAGTTATGACTTAAACTACTCACAACGATATGGCTTAGTTACAATTCACATATATGGCGCATTCTTTAGGAAATGCTTCGTTATCAGTCTCACTCATACACAATGCTGCACAATACTGCACACTGATCTGCCGATCTTCACTGATTTTAGTCACATATAAAAGGAACACGGACCGAATCATGTAGGGTCTATCAAATAACATTAGATTCACTTCAAACCACTCAACATAGGTCGCAATCATTTATCTGTAACCTTTCTCTCTTACCTTAGGTATATCAAGAATATTGGGTTTTCGGGGTTATTTGTCGTTATTCCAAATATAATAATTCATCAACCATATTATGAAGAACTGACAGTAAATAGCAGTATAACAATATAAAAGTATGCACAGTGTTACACAGTATGCAGTGTATGCAGTACTGCAGTATGCAGTATGCAGTATGCAGACATCAGTATGCAGATAACGGATATATGTCCTTATAATTAAGCCTACTAGTGTAAGACTAAAAACTGAAAACACGGAGGTGCCAAAAGCCGGTTCTTAGGCTCTGGGCAAAAACATAACACTGAACTACTGAGTTTCTGTATACACCTCCAACACAGAGACAACAAACGCTCTGATTGGTCAACCTGAACAACGAGAGAACAAAGAAACAAAGAAACGTCGACGTGGCAATATCAGCTGCTAGCCGTCGTCATGGTAGCGACACTGTTTTCAAGAGTATCGAGCTTTTACGTCACGGAATTACGGATTATGTCCTCTAAAGTACAAATACAGAAGAAATAGCTTTTATGTCCGCTAAAACACCAGTACAGCAAGGACACGGCCCTTTTATGCCTGGTAAACCAACTACAGAGTATTTTACGGGAAAAATAAGGAAAAATAACCGGACAATTCAGCAAAAGCTTTTACACTAACACTCTATGGTTCTTTTCGGGGAATCTCATTGATCTCGATTGCTGCACAGCTATACAATAGGATTCTATTAAATCGCATCAGGGATCCCATTGAGAGACTGCTCCGTGGAAATCAGAATGGGTTCCGTAAAGGTCGTGGGACCATGGAGCCCATTTTGGCACTTATAAGGATAATTGAAGAATTATCAAAAAAGAAGGACAGGCATCTGGCTGTTATCTTTGTTGAGTTCTTGCGATTCTTTGCCTGCCTCTTATTGTGGAATTTCACAAGATGGGTACGATGCAGTGGGTAAAACGAATTGACGGAAGCAATTTCAATAATTAGAAAACCGTGACAGACATCATGGTCATTTATCATAATGATAAATGACATCACTTGACTTTTTATCAATTGAAATTATTTGACTTGATATCATTTGGTTTTATGACACTTGACTTGACATCATTGGACTCGACATCACTTAATAATTAATGCCTTGATTGACATCACGTGACTTGATAGTAGTTTGACTTGGCGCCATACGACTTGACATACTGAATTGACATCACTTGACTTGACAAACTTGACTTGACTTGATAATACTTGTTATATTATCAGCCTGATTTGTTGATACAGCTCGTTTCCTGCTTGTTTTATCCTCTATGCAAATTTAGGATGTAGACCTACCTTGTAGACATTTCCTGTTTCGAGATATGTGGGTGGCCACGAGAAAAGGGTCCTTATGTCACCGGATGTCGATTTTGAGTTATTAGGCCTATGAGATGTAGAATTTTCCAGAGATTTTAACAAAAAAACGGGATCTCAATATCTATTTCCAAAAAAAAGTTATAGCGATTTATGTGAAGGTGAATCGGGTAGCTCTTTTCAAAATAATTTTGTTATTTAAAAAAATTGAAAATATTAATAACATCATAGCAATTCTTACTATATAGTTAGGCAGCTCAATGTTGTTATTCGGCTTTTTATACAGCTTTTAACACTTTGAAACTATTAATATTGTTAATGAATTATTTAAAAAAAAATTTTGCAAAATTAAAAAAAAACATGTAGCCAAAAAATTTTTTTTTTTAATTTTAATTTTTTTCAAAAATTTTTTTTACAAAACTTAAAATTATTCGTATTTTTAATTCATTATTGGGAGTGTTGTAGATGTTTGTCCACCTTGTCCCACGCATATTCTAGAAAGTGTCTAGAACGTACAGGAATTAACAAAATGACAAGCAATTTACATTCTAAAACATTATCGCCCCCTAACGGCAGACAGTTGAATATTACAGTCTAGGATTCATTCTCCAGGATAATTTTATATTGTATAAGGTGTCTACAAAATTTCAAAACAAACAGACAGGAATTAAGAAAATGACAAGCAATTTACATTCTAGAACATTATCGCCCCCTAGTGGTAGACTATTGAATATTGCAGTCTGTGATTCATTCTTCAGTGTCACTTAATATCGCAATAGGTGCTTACAAAATATCAGAACTAACGAACAGAAATTAACAAAATGACAGCCAGCCATATTGCATTTAAAAAATATCTGTACAGTAGGCCTATTGTACCTACATATTAGTAAAATTTTATTACAGTCCTAAATTTAGACATGAAAAATCTAAAACAGTGGGATATACAATACTGCAACATCTTATATTGCTTCCTATAATTAGTTATTTCCTAGGTATATTGAAGATCAGAACCAATTTAAATTTCCCTCATCGTTTTATACATTTCTAAATTGATAAATGTAGATGTGTAGATTGATGGTGTGGTCAGTTCAGGTCCCCAGATCCTGCTACCACTATATGGCAGTAATGTGGTACTACCTGTAGCTGTCAGCCCAGTAGGGCAGGCCCGATAAGCATAGCCTATTCATTATTTAGTTGATCAAGAGTGGGTTGGTTTAGCCCCGTCAACTAAATAAGTCATTGAGGGCTATAGCGCCTACGGCACCATTGAAGGCAAAGGCTTGATACGCATCTGCATTAGAGATGATACACGCCCCGCCCTGTCTATACTGGATGCTCCTCTACTAGTGTTAGGTAACCTAACCCAGGAGGCACACTTGGTTCAGGGTGTAACAAAAGGACCCCTACAGTCGGCAGCAGGGCTGTAGGCCATGGATAGGCGGAAGGTAATCAACCAACGGCTAGCCATGCTGACAAGGTCGGCGGAAGGTAATCAACCAACGGCGACCTACTGCGAAGACGCTTGTAGGAGTTGCGACCACAAGCGGTTTACTCCCGCAACTGAAAGATATGAGTATGAGAACCCTCCAGGAGAAATACCGGCTCGGTCGTCGCCCGGGTCAACAAGGACCGCGTCCCTCAGTGGTACACCAGGCCGGGGTCGATAAATTGGCTACTGGAACAGAAGACAGCGAAGAAAGAAGAACCAACCTGTTGAAATGTAAAAAGACACTAAAGATTGCTACAATGAACGCACGCACGCTGAAAGCACATACCAAACAGGGTGACATGGTCGCTCTGGCAATGGATTATAACATCGACATCATCTGCATCCAAGAACATCGGATTTGTCATGAAGACACTGCCATGAAGTACAATGACATTGGAAATGGATGGACGTTAGTAACAAGCTCAGCAGTAAGAAACTCGGCCATTGCATCAATTGGTGGAGTAGGAATTCTGCTAAGCGCATTTGCACTTAAGACCCTAAACAACATCGAATCTATAAATTCCAGGGTTATGATCGCAACATTTGATGGGAATCCCAAGGCAACAGTTATATGTTGCTACAGTCCAACCAATGCATCAGAGCCAGAACAAGCAGTCAAGTTTTATGAAGAACTGACTGGACTTATAAAGGACATACCGAGACACAATGTTAAAGTCATTGCTGGTGACCTGAATGCGCAAATTGGCCCAGAAGACATCAAGGGTTACACCTATAACACCAGAAATGGGTACTTACTTTTAGACCTAATGGAAGAATGTGAATTGATACCAACAAACAACACATTCGAAAAGAGTAAGGGGAAGCTATGGACCTTTCAATACCCTAATGGAACCAAAGCACAACTGGATTACATCCTTATAAACAAAAAGTGGAGAAACAGCATGATCAACTGCGAGGCCTACAGCTCGTTCAACCTAATTGGTTCGGACCACAGAATTGTGACTGCAGAGATAAGACTCAGTTTGAGAGCCAGCAAACCCAGGACAAGCAAGCAAGTCAACTATGACTGGGAGAAACTCAGAACTGACAATGCTGTAAAGGATGCTTATACAGTAGAAGTTCAAAACCGCTTTGAAGCACTTCAGTCAATGGATGAAGACCAATCCACCGATTCAATATACCAGAATATAATAACAGCCCACAAGGAATCAGCTAAGAGGCATATCTCCCAGAAACCCAAACGAAAACAGTATGTGCCATGGCAAAACTCTGACAACGCTTGTCCCATTGAATAGCATAGGGAATAAATAGCGCACTACTAGTATCCAAGGATACATAATAATACAGTGACATTCCGGAAGGCATTGACTAACGGACAAATGGCCCGAATGTGTGTAATTTGTGACAAGTTGTGTGTGTGGTATTTGTGAGTTTATAGGTGAATGTTACTGCTAAGGTGTGTTTACAGTAGCTAGTCGCAATCGTAAAAGTAACCTAACTCCAAGGAAAACCTGAAGTACATCTAAGCCTTTGGGACGGACAGTCGAGTGACTTGTGCCGGTTGTCGTTGTCGTTGTGCGGCTACGTCGTTGGCGAAAGTACAGCGGCGACGACACATCGGCGCTGAGGATCTCGTACTGTCCGGGGGTTGATTGGGGTAGGCAGCGACGCCCACTCGCCTAAATATAAACTCATTATAATATGGATAAACTCATATATAGCAGATATGACGGAGTTGATAGAAGATGGTCTTGGTATCACCAACAAACTATTGTGGGATCTGTCTGCTTGTGGTAGCTGCCAAAATATACAATAAAATGATTCTATATAGGATTAGGCCTCACATAGAGAAACTACTGCGTAAGAGCCAAAACGGATTTCGACCAAGTAGATCAACAATAGCTCAGATACTTGCACTACGAAGACTGATTGAAGGAATTAAGTCAAAGAATCTCCCCGCAGTCATGACTTTTGTGGACTTCAAGAAGACATTCGACTCCATCCATAGAGGTAAAATTCTTGAAATCCTAAGAGCTTATGGAATACCAGAAGTAATTGTTGCTGGCATTGGAATGTTATATTGTGACACAGAAGCGCAGGTACTCTCACCAGATGGTGAAACTGAGTTTTTCTCAATCCTGGCTGGCGTACTGCAAGGTGACACATTAGCACCATTACTATTTGTAATTGTGCTGGATTACGCAATGAGGACGGCCACAAAGGGTGAAGATCTGGGATTCACACTTCAAGAACGCAGAAGTAGTAGATATCCGGCAACTACAGTCACAGACACCGACTTTGCGGATGACATCGCCCTGCTCTCTAATACGCTAGCAGATGCACAGCTTCTACTAAATAAAGTGGAGAGGGCTGCTAAGGAGGTTGGATTGCATATAAATTCTACAAAGACCGAATTCATGACCTTTAATGTTGATGGGAACTTGACAACCATTGGTAATGATCAACTAAGGAAGGTTGATGACTTCCAGTACCTTGGATCATGGATAGAGAGTAGCAAAAAGGACATAGAAGTTAGGAAAGCAAAGGCTTGGGTAGCTCTATCAAAAATGGATACCATCTGGAAATCAGATCTCTCCAGGCACCTGAAGACTAAGTTCTTTCGAGCCACAGTGGAAAGTTATTTTTATACGGGGGTGAGACCTGGACACTGACTAAATCACTTGAACAACGAATAGATGGTTGCTACACAAGACTACTAAGGGCAGCCCTAAACATCAGCTGGAGACAACACATGACAAACGCCGAGCTTTATGGTACAATACCACCTGTATCAACCACCCTCCGTGAACGCAGATTAAGATTCAGTGGGCACTGCTGGCGAAGTAAAGACGAGGTCATACCAGATCTACTTCTCTGGCAACCAACTCATGGAAAGCGTAGTCGTGGACGACCGGCCATAACATATATAGATCAACTTGAAAGGGATACTGAACTTGGGAGAAACGAAATTGCGACAACTATGGAGAATCGGGAAGCCTGGAAGGATCTCATTTCCACTGTCCGAGTTCGCTCGACCTAGTAGTAGTAGTAGTAGTAGTAAATTGACAATCCAATTAAATTTGTTCAAAAATAGAGGGAGACTTTAAACGCGATTATCTCAGAATCAGGTTTTGCGACATAAGGTCCCTTTTCTCGTGGCCAGCCACATATTATTAAAATTTGACTCAAAAAATCCTTGAAATTCTCATTACAGTAGTACGGCAATTAAATTACTTTAAGTAGAGGACATATTACATTTCGTTTACTCCTCCTGCGTTACTTCTTTTTGCTCCAGGGGAAAAGCCATAAAATAATATTTTGTTTTATAATTTATTCAACATTTGTCTTACACGTGAAACTTACAGGAAGTTTCCATCATATTTATAATATACTCTATCAAATTCAAATACTTACCAGAACAGGCAATGCATATTTATATACTTGCCAAAACAGGCAAGGTGTATTTATATACTTGCCAAAACATACAAGGTATATTTACAAACTTGCCAAAACAGGCAAGGTATATTTATATACTAGCCAAAACAGGCAAGGAATATTTACAAACTTGCCAAAACAGGCAAGGTATATTTATATACTAGCCAAAACAGGCAAGGAATATTTACATACTTGCCAAAACAGGCAAGGTATATTTTCAAACTTGCCAAAACAGGCAAGGTATATTTATATACTAGCCAAAACAGGCAAGGAATATTTACATACTTGCCAAAACAGGCAAGGTATATTTATATACTTGCCAAAACAGCCAATGAATATTTACATACTTGCCAAAATAGGCAAGGTATATTTACAAACTTGCCAAAACAGGCAAGGTATATTTATATACTTGCCAAAACAGGCAAGGTATATTTATATACTTGCCAAAACAGGCAAGGTATATTTACAAACTTGCCAAAACAGGCAACAGGCAAGGTATATTTACAAACTTGCCAAAACAGGCAAGGTATATTTATATACTTGCCAAAACAGGCAAGGTATATTTACAAACTTGCCAAAACAGGCAAGGTATATTTATATACTTGCCAAAACACTCAAGGTATATTTATATACTTGCCAAAACAGGCAAGGTATATTTACAAACTTGCCAAAACAGCCAAGGTATATTTACAAACTTGCCAAAACAGGCAAGGTATATTTATATACTTGCCAAAACAGGCAAGGTATATTTATATACTTGCCAAAACAGGCAAGGTATATTTATATACTTGCCAAAACAGCCAAGGAATATTTACATACTTGCCAAAACAGGCAAGGTATATTTACAAACTTGCCAAAACAGGCAAGGTATATTTATATACTTGCCAAAACAGGCAAGTTATATTTACAAACTTGCCAAAACAGGCAAGGTATATTTATATACTTGCCAAAACAGGCAAGGTATATTTACAAACTTGCCAAAACAGGCAACAGGCAAGGTATACTTACAAACTTGCCAAAACAGGCAAGTTATATTTATATACTTGCCAAAACAGGCAAGGTATATTTACAAACTTGCCAAAACAGGCAAGGTATATTTACAAACTTGCCAAAACAGGCAAGTTATATTTATATACTTGACAAAACAGGCAATGCATATACTGTATATTGAGCCAAATGGAGAAGTCTTGGTTTCGTAGACTGTTATAGTCTTCGTGGTTAGAACCTCTCTGCATCGTATTAAATTGAATTAAGATAGTTTATTATTTTGTATGTAATTATTGTGGTTTATGAATAATTTGACTGTGGACCGTTAGTTACGTAATATAGTGTTTACTGTAGTTTATTTATAGTTAAGTTTTACGCAGACGGGATCCCGAGAGTGATAATCCCGGTCCCGAGGCCGGAAATCCCGCAAATTTACGCTAACCAATTTACCCGAGTAAGACAGTAAGAGTAGGACACGAGTCCAGTTTGCCCTTATCCGAGGCGCATCCCATTGCGTTCGTGGGTCACGCATCAAATGGGCTTGGACTGGAAGATGGTGCTGGGCTGCCATAAGGCCAGACGGGATAGGAACGTCATATGCAGCATATGCTAATTAATCTACATCGCCTCTTCTGTACTTAACTCTCTTTTATAATTTTTATAATTTTTAACTGATATTTGTGCTGTGTGGTGGGTTTCTCTATAGTTCTCTTAAGCAATATGCTCTTATGTCTATCACAACATTACAATGAAATGCACAATGAGCCTAGTCATAATTAATTTATTATACCAGACAGATTTAGCCCAAACAGCCTTTTAGAACCAACTTTTTACAAAAATTACTTGCTTTGCTTTTATCAAGAATAGATAGAACATAAACTTAGGATTAAGTTCTGCCGATTGGAGGCCACAGGGGCGGTTCTAGGATTTTGCTAGTATTTTTTTTTTTTTTGGGGGGGGGGGGGGGGTAAACTTGGAACCACCAGTATTCTATCCCCCCCCCCCCCCCCCCCTAGAACCGCCACTACTGGGCGGCCAAGTTGATCTTCCTATTTAATAATCACTCAGATTAGATTATTTATATTATTATAATTATTTAGAGATTAAAAAAAAACTGCACGAAAAATTTATTCGAATTCGGAATAGAACACGAATTGAATGAATTGATGAGTTGACAAGAATTGTTTATAATGGGAAAAAAATTTCACAGCCGGCATATCAATAATTTTAATAAAATATTTCATAAAGCATTTATTCTTATCCAAGGAAGTTCCTCTTTAGGGTTTCTAATCTTCTTACCTTCTATGGAGCGTCACAGATGTACAGATTTTTTCAAGATGTTATTTATTATCTTGGTAACGTTAATGTTAAAGATAAAGTTCTGTAAAAGCGAATTTAGTCGATTTTCATGACGAGATGTTTATTAATTTATTAAAATCTATGCTTCAAGTGGTCTTAAAAACAAGCAAGATAGTGGTTCCCATATCGTATCACAAGCGAGACAGGGGGGGGGGGAAACTGGACGCAAAACCCGCCTTGGCGAATTAATATCCCGCCTCAATGTTAAATTCTCAATTTAGGGAAAGGAGCAGTTTACAGTGGCCACGTGACAAACGTGGCGAAACAATAAACTAAACACAATAGAACAGGTTACAGTTTTATTTTTGAGAGTAATCAGTGGTTATTTGCGTGGAATTTCCCTTGGAGAGGGGTGGATTTTTATTGCGTCCAGTTTCCCCACCTATGTGGGTAGGTGTAAAACGCGGATCCGGATCCGGATTCCAAAATTATCAATTAAGGGAAAGGAACAGGTTACAGTGGCACGTTATTTTAACCAAAACAATAAACTAAAGTCAATAGAACAGGTTATAGTTTTATTTTTTGAAGTTATAAAAATGTAAAAAAAATCGACTTCAGTAGCGACAATGTTAAATGTAGAATCCGGATCCGGATCCGCGTTTTACTCTGACCCCACCTATCTGGACTTATGATTGGGAATAATAATCTTATAACATTGAATTTATGGATACAACCATTTACGATCAAATGCGCTAACACATAAAGAACAATTATCGACATAATTAATAAATGTAAATAACTCCAATTCACAATAATTAGTGAAGTGTTGGTTATTCACTGTACATATGTATTCTTGTATTGTTTTTAGTGTAGGCCTATAATTACCAAACACGAATGCACCAGAATGAAATTAATGCAGAAAATTTAAAATTGTGCGCGAATAACGTAGAATAACGACAAGGTAATAAATAATTAATTGATAAAGACACATTAAATAGACTATTCTGCGACGCATTGGTGAAAAATATGAGAATATTTGAATAGGAATTTATATAAATTTGATTAATATTAACGCACCGTAAATTAAAAGAAGATTACATCTTAAGACAATTAAGTTTCAGTTGTATAATATTAGGAAGGTCTTCACAATTATTTATTATTAAATTATTAATAAAAGTATGAATGAGATAAGAGGCCTCTAGGCGATATTGTTAGAGGTGTAGTGAAGCATCATTCGATTACAATATCGACTTACGATGTTGATCCTGTATTTATTACTAATAATTTAGTTAAACGATGTCAATCAATGTATGTGTATGTATGTATGTATGTATGTATGTATGTATGTATGTATGTATGTATGTATGTATGTATGTATGTATGTATGTATGTATGTATGTATGTATGTATGTATGTATGTATGTATGTATGTATGTATACTATATTTTGTGTCAATATATACATAATTTTGAAATACATTCAGTCAGTAATGCTTTAGGCATATTTTACAAAGAATAAAATAAAATGTACTAAAATCTACTGCTAGAGCTTATTCGAGATCACTTGATCCAACAAATTGGTTAACTCTTTGTATTTCATTCGTTTTCCTTCCATTGCCATTTTCAATGCATAAATGGGTACATCTTCCTCTTTCTTGAGTGTCTTCGAGTCCAAATCAATTTCATCATACTCGCCTAAACTGAAAGCGAACTTAGAAAATATTTCAGCGTTGTGATATGAGTGCACATGAATGATTTTATGTATAGAGATATTGGTTGATGATGGAACATCGAGTTGATCTTTTAAGTGAACAATGTTGAGTTGCTTCGTGGCGATCAAGTGATTAATGGCCAAACTTTGACCGTACATTGATAAAACCCCATAGTGCCAGTAGGGCCATAATTGTGTGCCAAGTTTCTCTAACTTCTCGGGCTCAGTGAACTCTTCGGCCGATAAATAGGCCATGCTAAACAAGGTCAAGTATGAAACCAACCGAAATTGGTCTACTGTAGAGTACCAAGTCGAGCCAATATTCTCCAGGGATGATGTCTCCCACCCAATATTGTGTGCAATTCTATCCAACCGACGAACATTAAACTTATCGGAATATCCACCATGTCCCACATAGAAGTCGTCACATTTAGCAGGCAACCACCGGCCACACAATGGCGTCAAAAAGATGTCCATGTCACTGCGTATGACGAAGTCATATCCGGCTCTCTTCAAGTACGCATAGCCTTCAAATGCCACCAATACTGAGTGCAAGAACCTGTAAGATTGAATATGTTTTTTGACGAAGTTATAGAATGGTGCCAAATTGTCGGGATCATCCAACAGTATGTCAACACGGCCATCGAGCAGAAACTTGTACTTCTCGGTACGATTATTGCTCTGGAATTCCCTTCCTGGCCTCAACAGTTTACGTGATGATAGGTTTTCATGCGCGATTAGCGTACACATGGGCTTCTCCTCCTTCGAGAGACGTAAGTTCTTGAATGAACAGTTCATTTTCGTGAGGAACTCAGCACTGCCATTGCGCTGAAACGCGTCTGGGTGTGCCATACTGATAAAGATTATCAAGTCAGTACGCCAGAGTGCTGGTTCTGTTTTCTGCATTTCGATCCAGCTGCGATAAACCCATTTGAAATGATATATATAAGTGTCGGCTAGTTCCAGTGGTAAGTAGAACAGAATGGCACGGGTCATACGAGCTGAATGAGTGTTATTGGATGCCGGTTGAGAGTAGTCAATAGACTCGAGATTTGTTTCGTCTTTGTAGTTTTTCCTCAGCTCGGAAAAGACCGAGGATGGACACATGAGAATGGTCGGGTACCTTTTAACAAAGTTGTATATATCGCTCCTGCCCCTGTTTTCGCTTGAATCTGGAGATATTGAATAGCGATCTCTGACTGACCCAAGGCCGAAATTGGCCACGGCATATAAGATAAATATCAAATATAGTATCAAAAATAATTTAAAGTATTTTTTCATGTTGAATGTTGATACAGATGGCTCTACTGTAGTTTGTTTATATAATAAATTAGAGATAATTCGGTAAGCGATTACCAGCGGTACCATTGTATAAATATTAATTACCAAAACAAACAGAGTTAGGGTAAGTGGTTGGGTCTAACTCAGACCCCAACACTTACCCTAACTCTGTTTCTAGTGTTTGGGTCTAACTTAGACCCCAACACTTACCCTAACTCTGTTTCTTTTGGTAATTAATATTTATGTTTATAGAATGACTCAACCTGAAAACTGACTAGGAAAATGAAAACACTTGAACAGTAAAGACACGTTCGTGGGGCCTTCGCGCAGCACGAGGCTCAGTTATGAGATACAAATTAAAATTGAGCAATTCTAACACAAAATCTGTATTTAAGAAATTAACCAAACCGCAAATAAATCATAAGAGGGGAAAGTCACTCGCTTTCAATCCCCTCCCCCCCCCTTAATCTGCACCCCAACCCAAAGGTACACTGAGGATTGTTCACAGGCAGGTATTATAGGTCCAGGTCAGGTCAGGTATTCTAGGTCATTGATCAAGATAACTTGCCACCTCCATGCAGCATAAAGGAGGTGCCACCTGTAGCTGCATAGACCCTCCCTCTTACTGGGGCAAATCTGGTCCTGTAACTAGGACCCCCTTCGTTCTGGGATAAGGACGCCCTTGGTCCTGGATTAAGGACCCATATACTTGGCTGCAGGGGTATATGGCCTGACCAGGCAGATGGTGATCTACCAATGGCTGGTCAGGAGTAGAGTGTTCTCATGTCCACTCTGAGAGCACTTCACTGCGACCTGCACCTGGCAGCAAGGGTGTAGGGCATGACCCAGCAGATGAGCTGCAACAGCCAATGGTGGGTCATGTGCGCCAGAGTAGATATGGGTGATGGGCCTCATATCTGACTATATTGCGACACCCACCCTGTGGAATGACAAACCAGGGTGTGGTATTTGCCCCGAGAGCTGACTCGGCAAAAAAGCACCCCCCAACCCCCACTATGGATTACATTAGCAATGCGGAGGTCCGGCCACTAGAGGCCAGTGGAATTACCGGACACAATCGGCCTCACAGGCGTCAGTTACCTCCTGACCGGCTGCCTGTCTCACCCCCTACTGGAGAGAGAGCAGCCAACAATTCTTTGAGTCCCTTTCCTGATGACCTTTCTGGCCCAAACCCTGGGTCACCAGGGAGGCCAGATTGTGATGGGGAGAGGGATTCTGGAGTTGGAGTCTACTCTCATGTTCCACCCCGACCAACAAAGCCATTGGTGAATCTGAGGCAAGTCACTAGACTAGCCTCAGTAAACACCCTAACACTCGGGTCCCCAATGCGACAAGGTGAGCTGACTGCCTTGGCAGATAAGCTTTCTCTTAGCGCAGTGGGTGTTCAAGAGCACCGAATGCAGACTGGACAGACTGATGAGGTTCTGATTAAGGACATGGGGGCGTTTGGCGACTCGCCCTCGCGTCAGCAGATGATAGTGGCAATGGAGGAATTGGTCTATTGATGAATCCAACTGTACATGCAGCATTGGACAAAATAGACCAAATCTCTAACCGCATCATCCGTTGCCACTTCTCATGTTCTGGAAGACTGGCTAAGAAGTTTCCTAAAGTGGTTCTGATTGTGTGCTACTCTCCAACTAGTGTTGCCCCTGTAGAGGAGGTGGAAAATTTCTACCACAATCTACAAGCAGCTACTGATGGAGTGGATCAGCATACATTCTTAACATTCCTAGGAGACTTTAATGCAAGTCTGCATCAATTACCTACATCGCCCTGGGTCTATAGCAATAGTGTTAACCGAAATTCTGTCCATCTTCAGGATTTTATCTCTGGAAATGGATTATTTTCGGCTGGAACCCAGTTCAAGAAGCGAACTGGAAAGCTATGGACTCATAGTGGACCCAGTGGTCACAAGTCTCAGATAGACCATATTCTGTTTCGTAGGAAATACAGGAGCTCTATACAAGACTGTAATGCATTTACACTTCGACCCTTCTCCAGTGATCACCGCCTTATTGTGTCCAAGGTAAGACTTAGTCTGCGAGCTAGCAGAACAACGAAATCTGCCTTGCCGCGGCATGACTGGTCCTCTCTGTTGCAACAGCCAAGTGTGAGATCCAGCTTCACACTACAGCTGAGCAACAGGTATGAGGCTCTTGCCTCTGAGGCGGCAGATCACTGTGAGGGCTATACTGCCTTTACAGAAGCAGTTAAGTTAGCAGCTGCAGAAACAGTTCCTGTATACCCTCGAAACAGGAAAAGGGCCCCCTGGACTGACAACAAAATTCAGAAGTGCCGAAATGACCTTCATAAGGCGCAGAAAGAGTCCCGACTCAAACAGACTACAGCGGCCAAGAATGCAGTTAAGGCTGCATCTAGGTCCCTGAACAGGCAGTACTCTGTTAATATACAGGAGCTAATAAACCAACAGGTTGATGCTATCAATGATGCTGACGACAACAGGCAATCATCCCAGGCATGGAAATCGATCAATTTGCTTACTGGGCGGAAAAGCCAACCAACCACCAAGGTTAAGGCTGAATCACCAGCCGATCGCCTCAATGGTTGGAAAGCCCACTTTGAAAAGCTCCTCAATAATGACAGGGTATTGCCTGATAACTTTATAGAAGTAAAAGTGTCTGAGTCTGTACTCCCAGATATTCCCATTGGCGATATCTCCTTTGCAGAAGTGAAGGCTGCTGCAAAGAGCATTAAGACCAATCGTGCCAGTGGAGTAGATGGTGTTCCCCCTGAGGTTAATTTGGCGGGTTAAACTGCCAAAGGTCTGAAAGCGCGAACAGAGGTCTTTAAAATACCTGAGTGTTTAAAGCTCATCTATCCCATCATGTACCGAACAACAAGAGTCCCACAAGAAATGAAAACAAATAAGTTGGTGCCAGTTCCCAAGAAGGGCAACCTAACACTCTATGGTTCTTTTCGGGGAATCTCATTGATCTCGATTGCTGCAAAGATATACAATAGGATTATATTAAATCGCATCAGGGATCCCATTGAGAGACTGCTCCGTGGAAATCAGAATGGGTTCCGTAAAGGTCGTGGGACCATGGAGCCCATTTTGGCACTTATAAGGATAATTGAAGAATTATCAAAAAAGAAGGACAGGCATCTGGCTGTTATCTTTGTTGAGTTCTTGCGATTCTTTGCCTGCCTCTTATTGTGGAATTTCACAAGATGGGTACGATGCAGTGGGTAAAACGAATTGACGGAAGCAATTTCAATAATTAGAAAACCGTGACAGACATCATGGTCATTTATCATGATGATATATGACATCACTTGACTTTACAACACTTTTTATCAATTGAAATTATTTGACTTGATATCACTTGGTTTTATGACACTTGACTTGACATCATTGGACTCGACATCACTTAATAATTAATGCCTTGATTGACATCACATGACTTGATAGTAGTTTGACTTGGCGCCATACGACTTGACATACTGAATTGACATCACTTGACTTGACAAACTTGACTTGACTTGATAATACTTGTTATATTATCAGCCTGATTTGTTGATACAGCTCGTTTCCTGCTTGTTTTATCCTCTATGCAAATTTAGGATGTAGACCTACCTTGTAGACATTTCCTGTTTCGAGATATGTGGGTGGCCACGAGAAAGGGTCCTTATGTCACCGGATGTCGATTTTGAGTTATTAGGCCTATGAGATGTAGAATTTTCCAGAGATTTTAACAAAAAAACGGGATCTCAATATCTATTTCCAAAAAAAAGTTATAGCGATTTATGTGAAGGTGAATTGGGTAGCTCTTTTCAAAATAATTTTGTTATTTAAAAAAAGTGAAAATATTAATAACATCATAGCAATTCTTACTATATAGTTATATTAGTTAGCTATACAGAACAGGCAATGCATATTTATATACTTGCCAAAACAGGCAAGGTGTATTTATATACTTGCCAAAACATACAAGGTATATTTACAAACTTGCCAAAACAGGCAAGGTATATTTATATACTAGCCAAAACAGGCAAGGAATAGTTACATACTTGCCAAAACAGGCAAGGTATATTTACAAACTTGCCAAAACAGGCAAGGTATATTTATATACTAGCCAAAACAGGCAAGGAATATTTACATACTTGCCAAAACAGGCAAGCTATATTTTCAAACTTGCCAAAACAGGCAAGGTATATTTATATACTAGCCAAAACAGGCAAGGAATATTTACATACTTGCCAAAACAGGCAAGGTATATTTATATACTTGCCAAAACAGCCAATGAATATTTACATACTTGCCAAAACAGGCAAGGTATATTTACAAACTTGCCAAAACAGGCAAGGTATATTTATATACTTGCCAAAACAGGCAAGGTATATTTATATACTTGCCAAAACAGGCAAGGTATATTTACAAACTTGCCAAAACAGGCAACAGGCAAGGTATATTTACAAACTTGCCAAAACAGGCAAGGTATATTTACATACTTGCCAAAACAGGCAAGGTATATTTACAAACTTGCCAAAACAGGCAACAGGCAAGGTATATTTACAAACTTGCCAAAACAGGCAACAGACAAGGTATATTTACAAACTTGCCAAAACAGGCAAGGTATATTTATATACTTGCCAAAACAGGCAAGGTATATTTACAAACTTGCCAAAACAGGCAACAGGCAAGGTATATTTACAAACTTGCCAAAACAGGCAACAGGCAAGGTATATTTACAAACTTGCCAAAACACTCAAGGTATATTTATATACTTGCCAAAACAGGCAAGGTATATTTACAAACTTGCCAAAACAGGCAAGGTATATTTATATACTTGCCAAAACAGGCAAGGTATATTTATATACTTGCCAAAACAGGCAAGGTATATTTATATACTTGCCAAAACAGCCAAGGAATATTTACATACTTGCCAAAACAGGCAAGGTATATTTACAAACTTACCAAAACAGGCAAGGTATATTTATATACTTGCCAAAACAGGCAAGTTATATTTACAAACTTGCCAAAACAGGCAAGGTATATTTATATACTTGCCAAAACAGGCAAGGTATATTTACAAACTTGCCAAAACAGGCTGTTAGCTTATCCAATTCCGCTAACACAAACCCATAGAGTGAGCCATAAAGCAATATTGGGAGCACGAGGTTGATTACCAATCAACCTCGTGTCAGCCCAGTAAACGGGGACAATAGGCCCCAAAGGAGACACGCACAATAAGGGTCAGGGGCCAAACCCCTAACCGAGAGAGAACACAGGGAGTGAAGGGAAACACTCCAAAGGGTGCCAACAGGGATATCAACCAATCAGAGGGGGGAAAGGCATCGATTGAGTAGCAATAAGGCCACCGTGCAATATAACCAGTAACCTGTAATCATTCATTCAGTTTACTCAGTCAGATCAGTAGGGTGGAACGGGGACTTCTGTCACCGTCCGCTACCGCCATCATACTTATATTACCTGTTGTGTCATACTATATCTATATCTATATATCAGACTATTATACCTTATACATATAACCGAACACCAGAACTCTTTTACCTTTCACACACGGTGGGGACGCGTGGATAGAAAACCCAACGGATAAACCGGGATCCGTAGATCCCGTCACAGTGACAGAACTAGATCCGCCCAGCTGCCCTGACAGAGATAGAATAGAGCTACCGTCCTAGCTAGCGACGACCAGCCTCTAAAGACGAAGATGAGTCGAGATAGAGGAACGACACCGCCGCGGACCCCAGACGACGATCTAACGATCCGCGAGGCCACGGCGAGACGATACGAACCCACGACGCCGGTCGATGCTACGCCGACCACGTCGACGCAGGTTGACGCCACGTCGATAACGAGCAACCCGGCGAACCAAGATGTGGGGGGTCGTCTACAACCGGAGAGCGAGTCGAGGGAAGGAGACGAGAAGGGAGGAGAAGAGAAAGACGAGTCGACGCGGAGCGAGGGTCGACATACCGATGTCACCGGTCAGCCACAGACCGAGGACGACGGACGGTCCACCGGAACGGCGACGGTGGGGCCGCCGGTACAACGCCGGACCCGGAGAGATGAGGGAGATGTCGGTACCGATGTCGCCGGCCAGCCACAGGCCGAGGACGACGAACGGTCCACCGGAGGGGCGACGGTGGGGCCGACGGTACGACTCCGGACATGGAAGGATAGAGGAGATGTCGGCGACGAGGACGTCGGAGTCGGCGACCGGCTCCGACGAGCCTACCTCGCGACCCGGAAGCAACTGAGAGAGGCCAAAGGAAGGGCGAAGATAGATGAGGTGAGATTGAGGAAACGACTAGGTGAGTCGAATAGACACTTTGATTACCTAATGCGTTTTGGGCAGAGAGAACTAGCCGAGGAGAGGGCGAGGGGAGTTATCAACGAACTGGTTGAACTATGGGAGTGTAGGGGTATGCAGCCTAATGTAGTGTACATAGGGCCATACTTAGTCGATGCCCGGGGAGTAAAATTAGTGGGTTGGAGGAGACCGCGGGAGGGCGAATCCGAGGTTAACTCCGAGGATTCGGTCTCGTCGGTCGGAGGAAGTTCCGGGAGGCGGGGGAAAGTTAGTAGGACGGAGGAGCGGCGGGAGTCCGTCGCAACCGATAAGTCTGCTACATCCTCCGCAAAAGAAAGACGGGTGCGAGAGAGTGAACGCATGGCGTATAAATTAGAAATGGTTGCGACAGAGCAGAATGGGTTAGAGAGACAATTGAGAGAGGAAACCGCATTCTCAGAGGAGTTAGGAGAGTCGGAAAGGGAGTATAGAGAGAAAGCCGAGGAGTTTAGAGAGAGAGCCAAGGAGTGTAGAGAGCGAGAGATGGGAGTAGAGAGCGAGCCGGCGAGGCGGCTTGAGATGATTGCGAGAGAGGCAGAGTTGGCCGAGCAGAATATGCGACAGAGAGGGATAGAGTGTAAGCGCAGGCGGGATGATTTGCATGCCCTACTAAGGGGGATTATGCAACATCAAGCCAAACTGAATCAGCGCCGACTAGAACTGGCGCGGTTGGAGCTGTCGGAGGGTGAGACCCCACTTACAGACACCGGGCGGGAGAACCAGAACTGGTGTAGCCGTACGGGCGGGGGGGGTAGTAGTAGTACGTTAGGAAATGTTAACATTAATAGTACCGTAGTAGATAATCCTAATCCCTTTATTGCAGCAAATAATATTTTACCCGGTAGTAGTAATTTAAGTTTAAATTCAAATAATAATATTAATTCAAATATTCGGAATAATCAAAATAATTCAAATAATTCGAATAGCAATTTAAATTTTGAAAATAATAATAACTCTAATTTAATTAATTTAAATCTCGTTTCAAATTCTAATAATTTAATTGATTTAACAAATAATATTGGGAATGGTGCTATTAATATGAGCGTGTCGGACGTACATAGCCCGGCAGACCCCCGTCTGCCGGGCTATGTACGTCCGTACTTGGTAGGCAGGAGGTGGCAGGGTTGAGCCAACCCGATGGCGGCCTGGTAGGCCACGAAGTTGGTAGGCAGGAGGTAGCGGGGTTGAGCCAACCCGAAGTGGGCCTGGTGGGCCACGCAGTAGTAGAGAGAGAGGCGGGGGTGAATAGACCCAGCCGTAGTAAAGACAGTGCGTCGACTAGAGAGGGGTGTAGAGACGAAGTAAGAGATAGTGAAGTTAGATGTGGCGAGTGGGGGGGGGGGGCTACGGGCGCCCCACCAAATAAGATTAGTGGCGAAAGAGGGGGGGCAGAGAATGCCCCACAAGAGGGGTGTAGAAGTATAGTAAGAAATAGTGAAGTTAGAAGTGGCGGGTGGGGGGGGGCTACGGGCACCCCACCGCGAGAGATTAGTAGAGAGAGAGGGGGGGCAGAGAGTGTCCCACAGCCGTCAGCGGATAATGCGCGGGCCGAATCAGGTAAACCGCAACACCCGGCGACGGAGAGTAATAAGGGGATTGCGAGTATCCCCAGCGGCGTGCGATCGAGCAGAGAGAGGCAGGTTGACGTCGCGAGAGGGCAGACGAAGCGTCGAGCCCGATCAGAAGAGGGAAGAAGAACAGTGGAGTTTAACCGGGAGGTCGACGAGAGACCTCACGAGCCGGAATACTACACAGAAAAGAGAAGAAGAGAAGATAGTAGAAGAAGTGTCGCCACGAACGATAGCAGTGCGAGGACGGATAACGGACCGTCGACAGTAGAGATGGAGTCAGGGAGCCAGTGGGGTCGAACTTCGGGAGATTGCCGTCGCCCCGGAGAAACGCACCGCACGCCAAGAGAGGGGTACAGGACGTACCGATACGAAGACGAGAGCAGGATAGGGGATCGAAGAGAAGCTTCCCGACGGGATATAGCTGCCGATCGAGAGTGCAGTAGTCGCGGGGAGATTCGAGATTCGCGAAGAATAAACTTCGGTTCGGAAGGGCACATGCAGACTGCAGGACATACTGTAGGCCTTACTGCACATACTATTATAGGCCATGCTGGGAGAGATAGAGTAGGCGATGGGGTAGCGCGAATGACGGGATTAAACCCGGAAGTCGCGGAGTACATACCGGTAGGTAGGCGAGAGGTAGGTAGGCCTATATCGGTACAGCAGCATGACTATAATACACAGGGACATAACATATATCCAGGGGAGGGGGGAGTTATTGGAGATAGACGTATGGGCCCCAATGTATTAACATCAACCCCAGTACCAAACATACCGGCCGGGGGGGGACAGGGTGACATTCCCCCATCACAATATCGACAATATACCCCAATAGGAGCGAGAACATCGAACCCCTTGGACGAGAACAGGTCGTGCGGACAGTCAATACCACACGCGGCCGTACAGGGGACTGCTAGTCCACAGTTAGCTGGTAGCAGGGCCACACCGTGGCAGGGACAGAAAGAAAATAACACCATATATAATAAACACAATCCCAATATACCCAGTAGGCCGAGTCTAGACAATCGAAACATTAAATCGGTACATATAAACCTAAGCGCGATACGTGAAGGACTATACAGGAAACGCTATAATCCAGGATTCCAATGTCAATTACATCGGGACGGAACCCATAAGACCAGGAGTTGCAAGTACTGGCAAGCGTTGCCCAAACGAGATCGTGTAGCCTACACAGACGCAAACGGACTATGTCATCGATGTGTGGTAAAAGGACACAGATCCGGAGAGTGTTGGAAAGAGAGAGGATATGAAAGGACTAAACCAGGGGCAGAGAAGCCCATTAGCAAACATAAGGGAGTCGGGAAAGTAGAAGGAGGCGTGTTGCATACACACGCAGGACGGACACAGTGCGAGGGGGCATTACATGAGCAGACACCGCGTATACCGAGGGACGAGCGGGGGTCGTCGAGGGCTCTAATGCCAGCGCACACACGAAGGGGGAGGCCAGCAAAGGTGGCACCGAAGAGAGTGCGGCGAAGAGTTAGAGGACGTATAGGAGGGCAGCAGGAGAGTGCCTACTGGAAGAAGGGGCACCTGAGAGTTTTTAGTCGTCCAAAGTTTTGGACTGAGGGGGGTGGGAATGAGGGCGAGACGCCCTTCCCACGCACAAAATATAAAATAATTATTTAATTAAAAATAATTAAATAATAGAGTAGGTAGAAGTTAGGTAGTAAGAGTTAGTTAGTTAGTTAGTTAGTTAGAAGAGGGTACGTGTAGTACCGTTAGTAGAAGAGTTAGTTAAAGGGTGGTACGTAGTACCGTTAGTAGAAGAGTTAGTAGGAGGCTACGTGTAGTACCGTTAGTAGAAGAGTTAGTAGGAGAGTACGTGTAGTACCGTTAGTAGAAGAGAGTTAGAGGGTACGTAAGTACCGCTAGTTAGTTAGAGTTAGAGGGTACGTAAGTACCGCTAGGTAGTTAGAGTTAGAGGGTACGTAGTACCGATAGTTAGAGTAAGAGTTAGAGGGTACGTAGTACCGCTAGTTAGAGTAGAGTTAGTAGTAGAATGGTTGTGGGCACCGTAAGCGCCACATAGAAAGTAGTAGCAGTAGAGGGTTGTGGGCACCGTAAGCGCCACGTAGTTAGAGTTAGTAGGGAATGGGCTGAACTTAGTGGGGCACGGGCGTGATGATGTGTTTGATGTAAGAGCAGGGTATGTTAATTAGAGTTAGTGGGAGTTAGAGGTTAGTAAGAGGGTACGTAGTACCGGTTGTGGTTGTGGGCACCGTTAGCGCCACGTAGATAGAGGTAGAGTTAGTAAGAGGGTACGTAGTACCGGTTGTGGTTGTGGGCACCGTTAGCGCCACGTAGAGAGTTAGTAGAGTTAGTTAGAGTTAGTAGTAGTTCACATAATTAACGTACCCACTCTGCCGGCATTCAGAGCGTCACGTGTAGGCGATGGACGTAAAGGGGGAGTAGAGGAGTGGTAGAGAGGGCACATAGGGTGCCAGGTAGTAGAGTAGAGAGTAGAGAGTAGTAGAGAGGGCACATAGGGTGCCAGGTAGTAGAGTTAGAGAGTTAGAGGTAGTAGAGAGGGCACATAGGGTGCCAGGTAGTAGAGTAGAGCAGAGAGGGCACATAGGGTGCCAGGTAGTAGAGCTAGAGAGGTAGTTGAGTAGTAGAAGGGCACATAGGGTGCCAGATAGTAGAGTGGTTGTGGGCACCGCAAGCGCCACGTAGTTAGAAGAGTGGAGTAGAGTTAGTAGAGCTAGTTAGTAGAGTTAGCAGAGCTAGTGGAGTAGAGTTAGCAGAGCTAGTGGAGTAGAGTTAGTAGAGCTAGTTAGCAGAGTTGGTAGACTCAGAGGAGTCAAGTAGAGTTAGTAGAAGTAGAAAGTTAGTAGGAGTTAGTTAGACTTAGTAGAGAGTTAGAGTCAGTAGAAAGTTAGAGGCTCTCAGTTAGAGCTAGAAGTAGTAAGAGTTAGTAGTTAGCAGAGTTAGTTAGATAGTTAGAGTTAGTAAGCAGTAGGTAGATAGTATGATAGCACAGGGGTAGCATTAGAGATTAAAGCCTTAGGGAGTGACAAGAGAGTGGAGAGGTGATAGTGCGGGTGCGGAGATAGTGGTGTAAGTACTATAGTCATACAACCTTTCTCAATTAGCTACTGGGACTGGGGGGCTAAGTGACTATGGCACTAGGGACAAGACGCCAGACGATTTCACATTTCCTGAGTGCGACGGCACGGAGGGGGGGTGAGATTCGTCAGAAGGGATAAGGTAGTCAAGGAGGGATGGAGTAATAGTGCGGAGTGCGAAGAGAGCGTGGGCGCAATTCAAGTGTGGGGGAGGAGAAGTGAGAGGAAGAGTGTGGGACGAGGAGGTCCGGGAGTATGCGAGAGTTGGAGTAGAGTGGTGAGAGTGTTGGGGAAACAAAAATTGTGTGAGAGAAGCGCACGATCGGCCCGACACGAAACGCCAGAGGGTAGCAATATCATACCCATAGGGAGCGGCCTGGAAAGCCGACTCCGAAAAAATATACCCACCCCACACCCGATGCTAGATCGGGATCCAGCGGAATTGTAGCGCACTTTAGTTGGATGCTATCTTCTCACCGGGAAGATAGCATGGGGGGGAGTGTTAGCTTATCCAATTCCGCTAACACAAACCCATAGAGTGAGCCATAAAGCAATATTGGGAGCACGAGGTTGATTACCAATCAACCTCGTGTCAGCCCAGTAAACGGGGACAATAGGCCCCAAAGGAGACACACACAATAAGGGTCAGGGGCCAAACCCCTAACCGAGAGAGAACAGCAGGGAGTGAACGGGAAACACTCCAAAGGGTGCCAACAAGGGTATCAACCAATCAGAGGGGGGAAAGGCATCGATTGAGTAGCAATAAGGCCACCGTGCAATATAACCAGTAACCTGTAATCATTCATTCAGTTTACTCAGTCAGATCAGTAGGGTGGAACGGGGACTTCTGTCACCGTCCGCTACCGCCATCATACTTATATTACCTGTTGTGTCATACTATACTATATCATATATCAGACTATTATACCTTATACATATAACCGAACACCAGAACTCTTTTACCTTTCACACACGGCGGGGACGCGTGGATAGAAAACCCAACGGATAAACCGGGATCCGTAGATCCCGTCACACAGGCAACAGGCAAGGTATACTTACAAACTTGCCAAAACAGGCAAGTTATATTTATATACTTGCCAAAACAGGCAAGGTATATTTACAAACTTGCCAAAACAGGCAAGGTATATTTACAAACTTGCCAAAACAGGCAAGGTATATTTATATACTTGACAAAACAGGCAATGCATATATTGTATATTGAGCCAAATGGAGAAGTCTTGGTTTCGTAGACTGTTATAGTCTTCGTGGTTAGAACCTCTCTGCATCGTATTAAATTGAATTAAGATAGTTTATTATTTTGTATGTAATTATTGTGGTTTATGAATAATTTGACTGTGGACCGTTAGTTACTGTACGTAATATAGTGTTTACTGTAGTTTATTTATAGTTAAGTTTTACGCAGACGGGATCCCGAGAGTGATAATCCCGGTCCCGAGGCCGGAAATCCCGCAAATTTACGCTAACCAATTTACCCGAGTAAGACAGTAAGAGTAGGACACGAGTACAGTTTGCCCTTATCCGAGGCGCATCCCATTGCGTTCGTGGGTCACGCATCAAATGGGCTTGGACTGGAAGATGGTGCTGGGCTGCCATAAGGCCAGACGGGATAGGAACGTCATATGCAGCATATGCTAATTAATCTACATCGCCTCTTCTGTACTTAACTCTCTTTTATAATTTTTATAATTTTTAACTGATATTTGTGCTGTGTGGTGGGTTTCTCTATAGTTCTCCTAAGCAATATGCTCTTATGTCTATCACAACATTACAATGAAATGCACAATGAGCCTAGTCATAATTAATTTATTATACCAGACAGATTTAGCCCAAACAGCTTTTTAGAACCAACTTTTTACAAAAATTACTTGCTTTGCTTTTATCAAGAATAGATAGAACATAAACTTAGGATTAAGTTCTGCCGATTGGAGGCCA